>SJYX01024881.1:242905-307083 GCA_006410675.1 Oreotragus oreotragus
GTTGGACATGACTGAGCGACTTCACTTTCACTTTGAGAAGGGTTGCTATTAAATCTTCTGTGTTTGGTAGAATTTACTAGTGAAGCCATTGATCCTTCTTTTTTGGTCAGGAGATTTGTCAATTTTGTTTATCTTTTAAAAGAACCATACATTGCTTCATTGATCTTTTCAATGCTTCATTTATTTCCACGGTGAACTTCGTTATTTTCCTTCCTTCTACTAACTCTGGGCTTCTCTTTTTCTTCTTCTAGTTCCTACAGGTGTAAAGTTGGATTGTTCATCTGAGATTTTTCTTGTTTTTTTTTTTGAGGTAAGCCTGGATGGCTATAAATTTCCCCCTAGGAACTGCTCATGCTGCATTCCGCAGATTTTGCCAAGTTTTATTTCCACTTTTATTTGTCTCAAAAAATTTTTTTAATTTCTCCTTTGATTTCTTCATTGATTCATTGGTTGTTCAGTAGCACAATATTGGATATTCACGTATTTGTGATTTCTCCAGTTTTCTTCCTGTACAGGTATCCCTAGTTTTATTGAACTCTGCTTTAATTGCACTTTGCAGACGTTTCACTTTTACAGATTGAAGGTCTGCACCAACCGTGTGTTGAGTGAGTGTTTCATCATCACTTTCTCAGCAGCAGCATCTCACTTTGTGGCTCTGTGTCACATTTTGGTAAGCCTTGCAATATTTCAAATCCTCCACCAGCAAAAAGATTACAGTTTGCTGAAGGCACAGGTGATGGTCAGCATTTTAAAATAACAAACTATTTTAAAATTAAGTTATGCAGTTGTTCTTTTAGATATGCATTGCACACTTAATAAACAACAGTAGAGTGTAAATATAATTTTCATATGTACTGGGAAACCAAAAACTCATGTGACTTGCTTTATTATGATATTCACTTTACCGCAGTCATCTGAAACCAAACCCACAATATTTCCAACGTATGCCTGTAACTGATTTCAACTGATTTCTAGTTCATACCACTGTGGTTGGAAAAGATGCTTGATATGATTTTGACCTAAGTTTATTGGGATGTCTATTGTGGCTTCATTATGCTTGCCAGTACTAATAAGCTCTAAGAAGATAAAAGTTGGCCTGGCTTTTTACTCGCTGAAGTCTTAGGCTATGTAAAGTAACATTCTTTTCTCAGGATGTCCATGTCAAATCTATTTTCTTTTTGACTCCAGACTGGAACAGTAATGTTTCCTGGTCTTGTCCCATTTCTTTACATTTTAAAAACTTTTCAATTTAGAACAATTATAACACTTAGAGGAAGGTGCAGGAACAGTAGAGATCTGTGTGCTTTACCCCCAGGCCTGCTATTTTACATCGTTGCGGTACTAACATCACACCAAACCTGGAAACTGACATAGGCCCAATACAGTCAGCTGACCTTACTCATCTATTCACTTTTGCGGGCACTCATTTGTGTGTGTATGCATGTTTCTGGTTTCACGCAATTTTACCTCATGTATTCCTATGGGCTTCCCAGATGGCTCAGTGGTAAAGAATCCACTTGCCAATACCTGGCTTCAGTTCCTGGGTTGGGAAGTTTCCCTGGAGAAGGAAATGGCAACCTACTCCAGTATTCTTGCCTGGGAAATTCCATGAACAGAGGAGCTTGGTATGCTATAGTCCATGGGGTCGCAAAAGAGTCTGCCATGATTTAGTGACTGAACAACAGATTCCTATAACCATTGCCACAAACAAGAGAGAACCTTCCAGCACCAGGAGAAACCCCCGGTCCTACTGCTTATCTGACAGTAGCCACCCCCTTCCCACAGACCCTAAATCTATTTTCGTCTCTGCCATTCTGCTCTTAAAGATGACAACTCCACTCTTCCTCAAGGGCTGCCGGGAGCTCTAAGCTTCTGGGCTGCTTCTGGTCTGAGTCACTTTTGAAATCTGACTTGTGATAACAAATCTCTACTAGAGGAACACAATTTGAAGTCTTTGCGTAACATGGCTCTCTTCTCCTCCCTGTGTTTCTCTAGGTCCTCACACATGAAGACATGCCCTGCAGAGAATGAAAAGCCAGGCTAAGCAAGCACTTCTCCCAGAGTGATGTTGGTTTCAGCCAGACACATTTCTACTGAGCCAGATACATTTCTACTCTGTGCAGGGGGTTGTTCTGGGCTCTGAGGATACACAGACTTTATACTCAGACAAACCTCATTTGGGTTCTGACTCTGCCATTTACCAGCTATGTGATCTTGGGCAACTGATTGNACGAATTGATGCTTTTGAACTGTGGTGTTGGAAAAGACTCTTAAGAGTCCCTTGGACTTCAAGGAGATCGAACCAGTCCATCCTAAAGGAGATCAGTCCTGGGTGTTCTTTGGAAGGAATGATGCTAAAGCTGAAACTCCAGTACTTTGGCCACTTTATGCGAAGAGTTGACTCATTGGAAAAGACTCTGATGTTGGGAGGGATTAGGGGCAGGAGAAGAAGGGGACGACCGAGGATGAGATGGCTGGATGGCATCACCAACTCAATGGACGTGAGTCTCAGTGAACTCTGGGAGTGGGTGATGGACAGGGAGGCCTGGCGTGCTGCAGTTCATGGGGTCGCAAAGAGTCGGACATGACTGAGTGACTGAACTGAACTGAACTGAACTGAATGGCTTAAGGGAATGATAGAGGATGAGGTGGTTGAATGGCATCACTGACTCAGTGGACATGAGTTTGAGCAAACTCCGGGTGATGGTGAAGGACAGGGAAGCCTGATGTGCCGCAGACCACAGGACCACAAAGAGTAGGTCACAACTGAGTGACTGAACAACAATGGCTTAATGATGTTGAACATCTTTTCATGTGCTTTTGTGTGTGTTTACTTGTCAGCCATATATTATTTTTGGTGAAATATCTGTTCATGTCTTTTGCCCATGTTCCAATTGGATTCTTTATTATTTCTGTCGAGGCTTGAGAGTTCCTTATATATTTTAGGTACTGCTGCTGCTAAGTCGCTTCAGTCGTGTCTGACTCTGTGCGACCCTATAGATGGCAGCCCATCAGGCTCCCCCATCCCCTGGGATTCTCCAGGCAAGAACACTGGACTGGGTTGCTGTTTCCTTCTCCAATGCTATTTCTTTTTTTTTAGAATGTGGTTTGCAAAATACTGGAGAAGGCAACGGCACCCCACTCCAGTACTCTTGCCTGGAAAGTCTCATGGACGGAGGAGCCTGGTAGGCTGCAGTCCATGGGCTTGCGAAGAGTCGGACACGACTGAGCGAGTTCCCTTTCCCTTTTTCAAAATACTGCCTCAGTGTTTTCTTCCTCTCAACAGAGTTTTTGCAGAGCAGAAGTTTATTTTGCTGAGTTTCAATTTATCAGTTTTCCCTTTTATGGATCATAACATCAGTGATAATCTAAGAACCCTTTGCTTAGATCCCAAAGACTTTCCTCCTTTAAAAAAAAAAAGATTTATAGTTTTATACTTTAAATTTAAGTACATGAGCCATTTTTAGTTAATTTTTGCATGAGGTATGAGGTTTAGCTTGAGGTTCATTTTGGTTTACTTATGGATATTCAATTGCACATAATTCATTGAAAAGATTAACATTCCCCCACTGAACTGCCTTATACCTCTGTCAAAGGTCAGTTAGACATACTTATGAAGCAAGGCATCTTTTGTTTTTGAGAATTAATTGACATAACCAGCTTTGTTCTTTCTGAAGATTGCTTTGGCTATCTGGGGGTCTTGTGTGTCCATACAAATTTTAGGATTTTTTTTTTTGTTCTATTTGAAAAATACCATTTAGATTTTGATAGGGATTGGACTGAATCTGTAGACTGCTTTCAGTAATACAGATATTTTAACAATAGTAATTCTTTCAATACATGAGCATGGAATATCTTTCCATTTATTTGTGTCTTCCTCGATTTCTTTCCTCAAAGTCTTTAAGTTTTCAGTATATAGGATTCTCACCTCTTCAGTTAAATTTATTCCTGGGTATCTTAGTCTTTTTGATGCAATTGTAAATGGGATTGTTTTCTTAACTTCTCTTCCTGTTAGTTCATTTTTTGTGTATAGAAACACAACAGATTTTTGTATGTTGATTTTGGACCCTGCAACTTCATGGAATTCATTAGTTCTAACAGTTTTCTGTAAAGTCTTTTCTATGTATAAAATCATGTCTTTTGAAAAGAGTCTTTACTTCTTCCTTTCCGTTTTGGATTCTGTTTATTTTTTTTTTCTTGCCTAACTTCCCTGGAAATTCCAGTATTATGGTGGATAAAAGTGGTGAGAGTGGGCATACATGTATTGTTCCTGGTCTTAGAGGAAAAGTTTTTAGCTTCTCACTGTTGAGTATGATGTTAGTTGCGTGTTTGTCATATATAGGCTTTATTACGTTAAGGTACATTCTTTCCATTCCTACTTTGTCGAGAGATTTTTATCATAAATACATGTTGAACTTTGTTAAGTGCTTTTTCTGCTTTGAAATGATCATATGATTTTTATCCTTCATTTTGTTAATGTGGTGTATCATGTTGATTGATTTGTGGATGTTGCACCATCCTTGCATTTCTGGAATAAATCCCACTTAATTATGGTGTTAAAAAGTGAAAGTGTTAGTTGCTCAGTCCTGTCTGACTCTTTGTGACCCAGGGAATGGGGCTGGCCAGGCTTCCCTGTCCATGGAATTCTCTAAGCAAGAATACCGGAGTGAGTAGCCATTCCCTTCTCCAGGGGATTTTCCTGATCCAAGGATTGAACCTGGGTTTCCTGCACCGCAGGCAGATTCTTTACCATCTGAGCCACCAGGGAAGCTATAATCCTTTCAACCTGCTGCTAAATTTGATTTGTTAATATTCTGTTGAGAATTTTTACATCTGTTTTTACCTGAGATACTGGTTTGTGTTTTTCTTTTTTTCCAGGCATCTATCTGGTTTTGGTATCAGGGAAATGCTGGCCTAGTGAAATGAGTTTGGAAGCATTCCATCGTCTTCAGTATTTGCCTCTCTCCCTTCCCTCTCTCTTTCCTCCCCTTAACCCTTCCTATCCTTCCCTGTTTTTCTAGTCCCCTGGTCCTGGATGCAGGAATCTGGTCGAAGGGCCCTCAGCCTGAGCTGAGGATTGGAGACTAATCACCTCCTGGCAGAGAACTCGAATTCTGGTTCTGGTCTGGTCTGATTTCTGGTAGGGCCGAGTTCCAGTCCTCCCTTCTCTGGAGGCCCAGGGAAAAGCCCCATAATGCCTGGGCATCTGTAGGTGGCAGGAGACGTCTGTAAGGCCACCCTTTCGCCCCCTCCCCCACCTCCTCCTCCTTCTTTCAACCTGGCTTCCTTTCCTCCCTTGAAATCTTTGATGTTAGTACTTGGATTCTTGTATTTAAGGGCTTCCCTGGTGGTGCAGAGGTTAAAGTGTCTGCCTGCAATGTGGGAGACCTGGGTTCGATCCCTGGGTCGGCAAGATCCCCTGGAGAAGGAAAGGGCAACCCACTCCAGTATTCTTGCCTGGAGAATCCCATGGAAGGAGGAGCTTGGTGGGCTACAGTCCACGGGTTGCAAAGAGTTGGACATGACTGAGCGACTTCACTTTCACTTTGAGAAGGGTTGCTATTAAATCTTCTGTGTTTGGTAGAATTTACTAGTGAAGCCATTGATAAGGAAAGGGCAACCCACTCCAGTATTCTTGCCTGGAGAATCCCATGGAAGGAGGAGCTTGGTGGGCTACAGTCCACGGGTTGCAAAGAGTTGGACATGACTGAGCGACTTCACTTTCACTTTGAGAAGGGTTGCTATTAAATCTTCTGTGTTTGGTAGAATTTACTAGTGAAGCCATTGATCCTTCTTTTTTGGTCAGGAGATTTGTCAATTTTGTTTATCTTTTAAAAGAACCATACATTGCTTCATTGATCTTTTCAATGCTTCATTTATTTCCACGGTGAACTTCGTTATTTTCCTTCCTTCTACTAACTCTGGGCTTCTCTTTTTCTTCTTCTAGTTCCTACAGGTGTAAAGTTGGATTGTTCATCTGAGATTTTTCTTGTTTTTTTTTGAGGTAAGCCTGGATGGCTATAAATTTCCCCCTAGGAACTGCTCATGCTGCATTCTGCAGATTTTGCCAAGTTTTATTTCCACTTTTATTTGTCTCAAAAATTTTTTTAACTTTCTCCTTTGATTTCTTCATTGATTCATTGGTTGTTCAGTAGCACAATATTGGATATTCACGTATTTGTGATTTCTCCAGTTTTCTTCCTGTATAGGTATCCCTAGTTTTATTGAACTCTGCTTTAATTGCACTTTGCAGACGTTTCACTTTTACAGATTGAAGGTCTGCACCAACCGTGTGTTGAGTGAGTGTTTCATCATCACTTTCTCAGCAGCAGCATCTCACTTTGTGGCTCTGTGTCACATTTTGGTAAGCCTTGCAATATTTCAAATCCTCCACCAGCAAAAAGATTACAGTTTGCTGAAGGCACAGGTGATGGTCAGCATTTTAAAATAACAAACTATTTTAAAATTAAGTTATGCAGTTGTTCTTTTAGATATGCATTGCACACTTAATAAACAACAGTAGAGTGTAAATATAATTTTCATATGTACTGGGAAACCAAAAACTCATGTGACTTGCTTTATTATGATATTCACTTTACCGCAGTCATCTGAAACCAAACCCACAATATTTCCAACGTATGCCTGTAACTGATTTCAACTGATTTCTAGTTCATACCACTGTGGTTGGAAAAGATGCTTGATATGATTTTGACCTAAATTTATTGGGACGTCTATTGTGGCTTCATTATGCTTGCCAGTACTAATAAGCTCTAAGAAGATAAAAGTTGGCCTGGCTTTTTACTCGCTGAAGTCTTAGGCTATGTAAAGTAACATTCTTTTCTCAGGATGTCCATGTCAAATCTATTTTCTTTTTGACCCCAGACTGGAACAGTAATGTTTCCTGGTCTTGTCCCATTTCTTTACATTTTACAAACTTTTCAATTTAGAACAATTATGGACTTAGAGGAAGGTGCAGGAACAGTAGAGATCTGTGTGCTTTACCCCCAGGCCTGCTATTTTACATCGTTGCGGTACTAACATCACACCAAACCTGGAAACCGACATAGGCCCAATACAGTCAGCTGACCTTACTCATCTATTCACTTTTGCGGGCACTCATTTGTGTGTGTATGCGTGTTTCCGGTTTCACGCAATTTTACCTCATGTATTCCTATGGGCTTCCCAGATGGCTCAGTGGTAAAGAATCCACTTGCCAATACCTGGCTTCAGTTCCTGGGTTGGGGAGTTTCCCTGGAGAAGGAAATGGCAACCTACTCCAGTATTCTTGCCTGGGAAATCCCATGGACAGAGGAGCTTGGTATGCTATAGTTCATGGGGTCGCAAAAGAGTCTGCCACGATTTAGTGACTGAACAACAGATTCCTATAACCATTGCCACAAACAAGAGAGAGAACCTTCCAGCACCAGGAGAAACCCCCGGTCCTACTGCTCATCTGACAGTAGCCACCCCCTTCCCACAGACCCTAATCTATTTTCGTCTCTGTCATTCTGCTCTTAAAGATGACAACTCCACTCTTCCTCAAGGGCTGCCAGGGAGCTCTAAGCTTCTGGGCTGCTTCTGGTCTGAGTCACTTCTGAAATCTGACTTGTGATAACAAATCTCTACTAGAGGAACACAATTTGAAGTGTTTGCGTAACATGGCTCTCTCCTCCTCCCTGTGTTTCTCTAGGTCCTCACACATGAAGATATTCCCTGCAGAGAATGAAAAGCCAGGCTTAGCAAGCACTTCTCCCAGAGTGATGTTGATTTCAGCCAGACACATTTCTACTGAGCACCTACTCTGTGCAGGGCATTATTCTGGGGTCTGAGGATACACAGATTTGTACTCAGACAAACCTCATTTGGGTTCTGACTCTGCCATTTACCAGCTATGTGATCTTGGGCAACTGATTGACCTCTCTGGGCCTCAGGTTCTTCATGAGTAAAACAGCAGTGAGGTTTCCATGAGATCAGACATTTAAAGTGTTTAGCCTAGCAGAGTATCAGCGCTTCATANTACTCAGACAAACCTCATTTGGGTTCTGACTCTGCCATTTACCAGCTATGTGATCTTGGGCAACTGATTGACCTCTCTGGGCCTCAGGTTCTTCATGAGTAAAACAGCAGTGAGGTTTCCATGAGATCAGACATTTAAAGTGTTTAGCCTAGCAGAGTATCAGCGCTTCATAAACGGTGCTGTAATGATGCTGGTTACACATCCCCAAAGAGCCCAGAGCTTTGCCCACAGAGACTTTTTTCTGTGTGTTTTTTAAATTTTCTTTTACTTTTAACTGGAGGATAATTACTTTACAATATTGGGCTGGCTTCTGCCAAACGCCAACATGAATCAGCCAGATAAATGTATCCACAGAGACTTTTCAAAGTGGGACAAATTAACTCCATAATTCTATAGAGTAAGAGCTGGAAGTATATTATTTTTACACCTTTCCTAAAGTGGCCCAGAGAGGGGAAGTAACTTACCCACAGTCACACAGCTGATAAGTGTCAAAGGGAGGATTAGAACCCAAGTTTCTAACTCTTCAGTTCAGTCACTCAGTCATGTCTGAATTTTTGTGACCCCATGGACTGCAGCATGCCAGACTTCCCTGTCAATCACCAACTCCCAGAGCTTGCTCAAACTCATGTGCATGGAGTCAGTGATGCCATCCAACCATCTCATCCTCTGTTGTTCCCTTCTCCCACTTTCAATCTTTCCCAGCATCGGGGTCTTTTCCAATGAGTCAGTTCTTCGCATCAGGTGGCCAAAGTATTGGAGCTTCAGTTTCAGCATCAGTCCTTCCAATGAATATTCAGGACTGATTTCCTTTACGATCGACTGGTTGGATCTCCTTGCAGTCTAAGGGACTCTCAAGAGTCTTCTCCAACACCACACCTCAAAAGCATCAGTTCTTCAGCACTCAGCTATCTTTATGGTCCAACTCTCACATCCATACGTGACTACTGGAAAAATCATAGCTTTGACTAGACAGACCTTTGTCAGCAAAGTAATGTTTCTGCTTTTTAATATTCTGTCTAGATTGGTCATAGCTTTCCTTTCAAGGAGCAAGTGTCTTTTAATTTCATGGCTGTAGTCACCATCTGCAGTCATTTTGGAGCCCCCCAAAATAAAGTCTGTCACTGTTTACATTGTTTCCCGATCTATTTCCCATGAAGTGATGTCACCAGATGCCATGATCTTCATTTTTGAATGCTGAATTTTAAGCCAGCTTTTTCAGTCTCCTCTTTCACTGTCATCAACAGGCTCTTTAGTTCCTCTTCACTTTCTGCCATAAGGGTGGTGTCATCTGCATATCTGAGGTTATTGATATTTCTCCCAGCAATCTTGATTCCAGCTTGTGTTTCATCTAACCCGACATTTCTCATGATGGACTCTGCATATAAGTTAAATAAGCAGGGTGACAATATACAGCCTTGACATACTCCTTTTCCTATTTGGAACCAGTCTGTTGTTCCATGTCCAGTTCTNTGATATTTCTCCCAGCAATCTTGATTCCAGCTTGTGTTTCATCTAACCCAACATTTCTCATGATGGACTCTGCATATAAGTTAAATAAGCAGGGTGACAATATACAGCCTTGACATACTCCTTTTCCAATTTGGAACCAGTCTGTTGTTTCATGTCCAGTTCTAACTGTTGCTTCTTGACCTGCATACAGATTTCTCAGGAGGCAGGTAAGGTGGTCTGGTATTCCCATTTCTTTCAGAATTTTCCACAGTTTGTTGTGATCCACACAGTCAAAGGCTTTGACATAGTGAATAAAGCAGAAGTAAATGTTTTTCTGGAACTCTCTTGCTGTTTCAATGACCCAATGGATGTTGGCAATTTGATCTCTGGCTCCTCTGCCTTTTCTAAATCCAGCTTGAACATCTGGAAGTTCTTGTTTCTGGTGCTCTTGGAACTTTTCCGGTTCCAGTGTCTCCCTCCATGGAAGTCTGGTCACTTCCTCAAAGCCTACACACCCTCAGGTCGTCCCTTATATGCTCTATGGTACTCCATCATTTATTTGCTTTGTGATATTTTTTGCCTCTGTGCGTTTTGTGCGCTCTTTGGACTGCCACGTCTCCTCTGAACAGGAGACTCCATAAAGGCAGGTGCTGCCCGGCAGGGTGGGGAGGCTGCCCGCAGGGAAGATGGGCAGATGAGTGATGGTGCGTGCTCCGTCTAGAACAACAGGCTGCTTCCCTGTGGGCAGTCGCTGGCTGCTCCAGGGGTGAGGCTGGCCAGCACCACGTCCCTCACCAGCCCGATGGGGCGCTGAGCACAGAAACAATCACGCCCAGGGAGTAGGGCCTTGGAGAGAATCACCAGGGCCACCTGCCCCCAAGCAGGACCAGGTGAGACCAATGAGAGCAGGCTGCACTTCAGGAGGCTTAGTGTCTCATATACCCGGTCTTCTGCAGGGGCGTCTGCGGGGCTTGATTTCTGGAATCCTAGGATGATCTGTGGTTTCACATACTGGGGCCTAATCGTGGTGATCGTTCTGCTCACATAGAGCAAAACTTCTTTCTGTTTTATCCTCAATTTTATTTATCCTTTTATTTTTCCAGTTTCTAATGGAGCACCTGTAGGCCTATGTCTGTCTGTCTTTCTCTCCATCTAGTCCTCCTCTTCTCTTTCTAACAGGCCTTCTCGCTCATCCCTTTTCTCAGGAGGTCTCCTCCCTCACTCAGTAATTCAGAGGATGTGTCTCGAGGAGAAATAGTTCCTTTAAAAAAAAATTTTTTTTTTTAAATTTGGCTGTGCCAGGTCTTAGCTGCAGCATGTGGGAATCTAGTTCCCTGAGCGGCGAGCGATCAAACCGGTGCCTCCTGCATTAGGCGGGTGGAGTCTTAACCACTGGGCCACCGGGGAAGTCCCGATAATTCCTCTTTTAGCCCCAGTGGCCTTGCCGCCTGGCTCAGCCGGGGCTGCTGTGCTGCAGTGGGACTCATCCCTCTGACCTCCCGTGGCTTGGATCCAGTGTGGGCTCCCGTGTGCCTGGCAGAGACCGTCTCGCTTCCTGACGTCCAGGGCTCTGACTTCTCTCTTCACTCGGGCAAGGTACGCAACCACGCGTCTCAGCCCCAGCTTAGCACTTTAAGACTTAGGGCCTGTCTCCTCTCTGTGCCTCAGTTTCCCTATCTGTGAAGTGGACATAATGATGGCACCTACCTTGCCGGGTTGTATGAGGTTTAACATAACCACTTGTGTGACACCCCAGGCTTAGTGTGTAGTAAGCGCTCAGTAAAGTTAGTGCCCCTGAGTCTTATGATCACCATTATCCCTTCTCTAAAAATACTGTTCTCTTTCTTCTCTGCCTCCATCGGGAGGTGTGTCTCGAGAGTAGGTACCCAGCCATCTGCTTAACCCCCACACGTGTGCATGCTCAGTCATTAAGTCGTGTCCAACTCTTTTGCAACCCCATGGACTGTACCCCGCCAGCCTCCTCTGTCCGTGGGATTTCCCAGGCAAGAATACTGGAGTGGGTTGCCATTTCCTTCTCCAGAGGATCTTCCTGACCCAGGGATTGAACCCACATCTCCTGCCTTGGCAGGCGGATTCGTTGCCACTGAGCCCCCGGGGAAGCCCTTAACCGCCACAGTGCTGTACCCATCTGCAGGCATCTTGTGGTCAGGTGGCTAGTCTCTCTCTACCCCCTCTGTGGTGGCTCCACTGCCACTGATGCCCATTTCCCGAGCATCCCCAGGACTCCACGCACACGGAGGGCAGGTCTCTGGGTCCTGAGCACTCCACATACCATGTGCTTCTCCTGCCTCAGGGCCGCGTCCAACTGCAGCAGGTCTTTTAAGTGAAGGCTGTAGATGCACAACTCGAGGTCCACGCTGAAAAATGCAAAGAGAAACAGAAGAGACTTTCAGCGGATCTGAAGCGGGGCCTGAGGTTACCGCATTATCAGGACATCCCTGCTGGGGACAAGCCACGGTGCAGCCTGACTCCAGACGCTAAATTCAGCAGTGTGCTAAGATTCCTCACAGCCACCCAAGGCGCTTAGGAGAAATCAAAGAAGACATCTGAAACCCACCTGTGGCCAGAAGGGTACAGCTGCTCGAGAATCAAAGACGGGAGACAGGAACAGAAGGAAGGTAAGAAAAATGAACACTTCCCCTGGCCCCGCCCGGGCATTTTCAGGTCTAGCATCAAGTGTCATCCTTCGCCTCTGCTATCATATATACATTCTCACGCCCGTTTTACAGATGGGAAACTACTCTGGAAATCAACAGTCAGAGAAACCTAGTAGCAATCATGTGGTTATAGGGGCAGGTAAGTGACAGCATGTAGAAAGAGGCCTTTGACTTTTTCTCCTACACAAGCAAAGGTGTTTTAAATACTACACTCCCACCTGAGCTATTAGGAGTTCTCTTCATCCAAATGCTCAGAAACATCCCTTTCCAGCCTGGTAGGGGAGCCAAGAAAGCTCCAAGTCAATGACGTCCCTCCTTTCTGGGGCACCCTGCAGGGTCAACATCTTCTGAACCCTCTCTCTTTCCCCAGCCCTGAGCCAGGTTGTGCCTTGTTCATCTCGCCCAAGGCCCGCGGGGACTTACAGAAATTTAGAGTCGACAGGGGCCCCAGGACTAACACACAAATCTGCCGACTACTTTACTGAATAACTACTGTGTGCTGAACTCTGCTCTGGGCTGGGCGCTTTGGCAATTTAGAGCGTGGACTGCTAACGACAAGGCACTGGGGTTAAACTTGGCTCCAACACTCACCTGCTGTGTGATCTTGGGCAAGTCACAGCCTCTCTGTGTCTCATTTTATTCTTTGTAAAATGAAGGCAATATTAGCATCTACTTCACAACCTTTATGACTGAGGGCTGTTAAGAGGAATTAATTATTTGACTCATGAATATTTATTAATCACTGCATCTGTCTCAGGCTCCCACTGGCTGGTAGGACACACCTGTGAGTAAGACAGACCTGGTCTTCATGCTCATGAGATAATCTCTGCAAAGTGCTTATTATTTTGTACACAGAAGGCACTTAATCAGTGCCAGCTGCTGCTATGCAGGGCATGAGGCAGGGCAGTGATTAGAAGAGCCCCTCCAGTCTCTCCCCAGGACCCAGGCCAGGTTCCCTAACCCATCTGCTGGCCAACGCCACACGTTCAGCTCCAGCTCTGACACTGGGTCGCTGTGTGTCCATGGCTGAGTCCTTAACCACTCTGGGCCTCCATTTCCTCCACTGACCAGGATATGGCCCATCGGTCTGAGTCCTCCACCTGCCCCCTCCTCACCTCTCGCAGGTCAGCACCTCGGGGAAGCTGCTTGCTCCGAGGAAGCTGCGACCCAGGAACCTGTCATCGCTGGCTGCTGAGTGGACGCTGGAAGAGGAGCTGCAGTCGTCCTTCTCGGCCTGGCTCAGGCTCCCCAGGCTGCTGGAAGGGGACGCCTCCAGTGGCTGGTTCGGCAGGATGGCCTGCTTTATGGTTTCATGCAGAGATGGGTTGGAGGAACCATCGGCCAGAGGCTGGGGGACAGGAGACAAAGCACCCTCTCAGTCCACGTGACCCATCACCAGTGTGTTTCTGTAATTGTACCCACGACACACGCAGCGGGTCCCAGGAAGGCCAGGCCGGGGAGGATGGGGAGAGTGTGAGTGGATCTTGCAGCTTCTACCCCAGGGGCATGGCCGTGGCCCCAGGGACCCACATCACAGCTCTTGTCTCATCCTTTGTCCCTGGAGGCTGGCCCCTCTGCACCAGGCTCCTCCCTGCCAGCTCTCAGACCCCAGGCCTGCTCTGTCTGTCGACCCACCTTCCTTATCAGGGAATGCCGCTGCCCACTGCCATGGCCACACGAGGACACGGCCTAGTGCTTGGCACAGCCAGAGGGCTCAACCAACATCAGCCGTCTGTGTGTCCAGCCTCAAATCTGCTGCTCCCAGAGGTGTGTGCAGGGGGCACTGAGCTGGCGGCCAGCTCCAAACCCTCACTGTCATCCCATGCTTCTGGGCCTTTCTGGACTCTGGTTCCCATGCCTCAAATTCCCCTCACTCACCGTCTGCGGAGCAGAAACCTCCTTCTCTCCGGACACAGACCCCTGCATCTTTCTTCCCGCTCCCTGGGCCCAGCTCGGGCTGGATTCCACAGGTCCTGGGTCATTTCTGTCCTGCCTGCTACCACACACTGTCCTACAAGATCTGCAGGGCTCGGAGGGTGTCCAGGTGAGGACAGTGCCCTCCTGACCACCGGATAATCCGCAGTGCCCACCACCGAGCCTGTCCAGCACAGGTACTCATGAGGAATAAACGCCCTGAGTCTGGGAGTTTCGCACCCACCAGATAGTGAAGGAAGTGGTTCCCAGTGTGTGTCCAGGAAGCAGTTCCATGAACTATAAGCAGTTACTGCTCACTGTGAATGTTCCACAGAAAACTTAGTTTAGGAAAGTCTGTGTGAACAAAGTAGAATCATTTATCCCCCCTTTTTGGCTGTGTCACAGCTTATGGGATCTTAATTCCTCAATTAGGGATCAAACCTGTGTCCCTTTTTGGGAGCATGGAGTTTTAACCACTGGACCGCCAGGGAGATCCCTGGAATCATTTCTTTGGTGCAGGAAATCTCAGAGCTTTCGCTATGCTCTGCTGTCCTCAAAAGCAAATAATAATTTAAAAAACTGAACGTGTACTGAGTGTGCAGACATCATAAACTGTTCTAAGTCCTACACCTAATACCCCATCTAACCCTCAAGACAACTAGGTGAGGAAGGAGGGCTCTTCATCCCCATTTAATTGATGAAGAAACTGAGGCCCTGAGAAGTCAGGAAATGGCTAGGAGTAAATGGCTGAGCTGGGAGCTAGGTTCAAGACTGTCTTCTTTATCACCAGGAGAGCAGGTCCTCCTTTCTTCAACTTACTCGAGCAGGAAATTCCTTCTTTCATGGAGCATCTCCTAGGCCGAGGGCTCCCTGAAGCATTAGGGATTATGCTGCCCTCTGCAAAATGCCTGGCCCCAGGTGTGAACTCCTGGCTCTAGGTGTAAGACCTGCGGGTACGACCCTGGCCCTGCCACTTCCTGCAGCATGACCTCCGACAGGTCATTAGCCTCTCTGGGCCTCAGTTTCCTTGTGCATCAAGCGGAGATAATGGTATTATTTACCGTACAGGAACATGGCGAGGAACACTGAAACGCCTAATGTATGACAGATGCTGAGCATTATGCTGGCCCCACAGTAAGTGCTCAGCTAAGTGTCAGCTGCTGGCATGAGTCCTGGGGCCTCTGAATGAGGAGTAATGTTAGTAACGTGTATCAGCATCAGTATTTGTGTTAGTGTTGAAAGAGGAGAGTGGATGCTGCCCTACTGTGCTGTCACCTGGCGTCATGAGAATACCTTGCTCCACCATGGGCATACCCTGCGCCTGACAGCACCGTCGTAATGTGGATTCACCCTAAAGTCATGCTCCATTACAAAGCCACAGAATTATCCCTATTAAAATGGCTTGCCATAAGATCCTCAAATAGGACCCCAAATTGCACATTTGCGTCTCCCCCCTCTTACCCCAATCTCCAGCACATTACTGGTAAATTGCATTTCTAAGACGGAGCTCAGGACGCTTACCCTGAACTTCTGATTGATGGGATAGACGACTTTTGCCTTTAGTGCAAACGCTGTGATATTGCTGTTGAAAGACGGCTCATATTCCTGGGAAGAAGAAAAAATAAATGGCATGGGGAGGCTTTTGGTGAAATGAAGGACAAACCACCACATCCCATTGGTAACAGTGACCCTGGGAAGGGATGACAATAGACACATTTAGAGCCAAGCAGTGCTCACTTGCTAGGAGGATGGATGGATGGATAGATGGATGAATGGATGGATAGATGGATATATGAGTGGATGGGCAGGTGGATGGATGGATGGATAGATGGGTGTCCAGATGGATGTGGGGGAGACAGAGGTACAGATGGGTGAGGGGAGGAATGGACAGATGTTACAAAGCACATTCTTCATTTATTTCCAGGTCTTCAGCTTTGGAAGAAGTAAGGATTTAAGTAACATGACAACACCAAAACTCTTCCTAAAAGTTGCGAATCACCTTACTATTTTTGGCACTACCAAGTGTACAAAAACTTACGTGTGGCAATATTCATGCAAGGTCTTTGATCAGATCATAAAATGAAAAGACATGGTTCGGCAGATCTTTTCACTTTTCTGAGCCTCCGTCTTCCCAGACAGGAAGCAGGTAGCCTATCTCTCCCAGGGACGGGGACATGGATGTGGACAAAGCTCCTAGTGGAGATGCTAGAACAGAGCCCAAGCGAGGCAGTGGGCCACTCTGAATCTCAGTAGTAAAGAGCTGCCATCAGCCTAGGCTCAGGATCCATCTCCCTGACACAGCTGGCAGCCTGTCTCGTAGCCTGCTCCATGGTCCCACATCCTCTCTGTATTGCTCTCCTGCTAGGGTCACCCCTGGGCTTTGCACAGTCAGTGCTGAATAAGGGCTTGGACACATCCAGTGGGTGAATGAAGTCAAGCACACAGACCGGTCAGGAGCCTGGCCCTCCAGGCAGGGAGGAATCTCAACTCAGCAGCCAGATGCCAACACCTTTCTACTAAATCTTAAAAAAGAAAAAAAGAACTCCATGACAAACGATTGATTGCCAATTGCCACATTCTCCTTGGAACCACAAACCCTATCACGGGGAATGCAGAAGAGCTTATCACTTCCTCACAGCGTGAGACATTGAAACAGCACCCGACAGAGCCTGTGATGTGGTTTGTGCCCATCTTCAGAGAGGATTTCACCACAGTGCCTCCAGGCAAGAGTACTGCAGGGGGTTGCCACGCCCTCCTCCAGGGGATCTTCCCGACCCAGGGATCAAACCCATGTCTTTATGTCTAGCTGCACTGGCAGGCAGTTTCTTTACCACTGCTTACAAAATCAGACTCAGACGACAAGAACGGGGGACATCCCCCGACATGTGCCGCCTCCTTAAACTTCCAAGGATGCTGCCGTTTCCCAGATGGAGAAGATGGCACAGAGAGGTTGAGCTGTGCACCTGAGGTCACACAGCTACTAAGTGTCCAGATCGGGACTTGAGCTCAGATTCCCTAGCTCTCCTCTTTGGCTGCCACCATCTGTCTCCTTCCACGAGACAGAAATGAGAACAAGAGAAACAGCCATGCATTTGCAAGGTCAGTGGGAGTTTAGAGGAGAAGTCCCCAGGTCAGCCTCACCACACCCCAGGGACACAGGTCAGATCCTGAGGTCCTGGTCACTCCCACACCTGCCACACCCAGTCAACCACGAAGCCCACCAACCTAACCTTCTAAGCATCTCTCTAGGGCCACAGTCCAGGCCCAGGCTATCATCGTACTTACCGCAGTGGGCTCAAACAGCCTCTTACCCGACTCCCTATGCATGCACCAAGGACTTACTTGTCCGTGCTACCACTTGATGCATGTCTGCTCATTTCACTGTGACTCAATCATGATCATGCCCATTTTATAGAGAGGTAAAGCAAGGCTCAGAGGTGGACACTTTCCAAGCCAGTCTCCCCAAAGCAATCAAAAGACTTTTTTTTTTTTAAATGACTGCTCTTTTTAAAAATTTTTGGCTGCACAGGCTCTTTGTTGCAACGTGGATGCAAGCTTTCTCTAGTTAGAGCACTCAAGCTTAGTTTCCCTGTGACATGTAGAATCCTAGTTCCCCGACCAGGGATCGAACCTGTGTCCCCTGCATTGGAAGGCAGATTCTCAACCACTGAAGCACTAGGGAAGTCCCTCAAACAAGCTTTTAACCATAAAACTCCCCTCGCTTCCTGGCTTTCCTGGGATCTGAGCGAATCCAGAATAGCTGCCCCCAGCCCACAGCAGCCCATCAGTCACAGTCTCTTCAATCTTTGCTGGGAAAAGGGTACAACAGCGTGGCAGTAAGACCAAAAAGGCTGCCTTCAGAACTGGCAACATACTTTGCAAGGCCCAGTGCCAGATGAAAGTAGGGGCTGGGGTGCATGTGTGTGGGAGGGGCCCTTAGTCAAAAGTGATTAAGAATTTCAAGACAGCAAAGTCCAGGAACAGGGAGGGGGTAACTGGGCAGAGGGCCTCAGTGGCCACATGGGAGGTCATCCGCCTATGAAGCTGGCCTCCGGAGACGATCCGGGAAGACACACTTCTTCAAGGAAAGATGAGGAAGCAGAAAGGGTGCTGTGCATTTTTTACACTTCTCCCAAACAGAGGTGGAGAGAAAGGGCAGAGTGGAAGGGGGTGGAAAATAAGAGGAAGGATTGTTCTCTGCCTTCCAGGGGCTCATCTTCTACAGGGGAGACACCAAACTCACACGCACTTCAGGGAAAAGCATAATATGAGAAGCAAAGGATGTAGATGCAGGGGTCCACCTGAGATGTGCAGACATGGAGCTGAGGACTGGGAGCCTGGGCTGTTTCCAGTTTCTCATAGCTCTTCTTATTAAGTTCCGCTGTCCTCTAAATTCTGATCATCTCCCCAACCGTAGCAACACAATTATTCAGAAAATAGGCTGTAGTGCAGATTTACAATGTAAAACTTCTTCAGCTGAAGCAACGCAATTATTCAGAAAATTAAAACATAATTGTCGGAGAAGAAAGACCATTTCACTCACCCACAAAAGGTACTCTTTTCAGCAAATGCACAGACGCATCCAGAGGGGAGCTGTGCCCCACCACCCCTCCCTTCTCCAAAGCCAAAGGATAGGACGAGGCTGGGAAGCAGCAGTCCTCAGAGTCTTCTGGAACTTTCTGTGTACTTTCGGCTAATGTGAGCTATTTATCGAAACAGAGTTCATGCAAGGAGTGACTTGGACCCCAAATGCCTTGGTTTTCTGGGCATTGGAGGGTGTCAGAGTTACAGCTCATCGTCCTGTTAAAGTCAGCCCTGCCCTCATTCCTTGATAAGCTCAGCCTGCTGTAGACAGGGGTATTTCGGTAAAGCTGGTCACTGGAACAGGCAGATCTTTAACTCTTGGCAATTATTAGCTAGATAATGGGCATCAGCAAGGCACAACTAAATAGTTCACAGGTAAAATATTACTAGGTGGAAGAAGTGGGTTAGCCTTCTGGGAGGCAGACAGACTGGGCTCCCCAGCAAAGACTGATTCATTCTGTGCTAGAAGAATTCCAAGAGTTGATTCCTGGGTGACCCTATGGGGCCGCCACCACCACTGTCATGGCAAAGCTCAGAAGCCTGAGGCTCAGAGAGGTTGTGTCTCTTGCCCAACGGCACACAGCACACAGGTGGCAGAGCTGGGCCTGGGTTCCAGGATTCTGGATCCCAAAGCCAGTGTTTTTTGCTTCATATCTGAGGTCGTCTTCTGTGTGAGAACAGTTTTTTTTTCAAATAGGTTTATTGAGATATCATTCATGCTACTGAACCATGTAAACTACAATTTAATGCTTTTTGCTGTATTCACAGATACATGCAACCCTTGCTACAGTCAATTTAGAACATTTTTGTCATTTTGTAAGAAACCTGAACCCTTTAGCTGTACTCCCTACCCCTCCCACCCCTTGTCCCTACCCTAAGCAACTACCAATCTGCTTTTGGTCTCTTTACGTTTACCTGTTCCAGACATTTCAGATGCTTGGAATCTTACGACACGTGGTCTTTTGTGACTGGTTTCTTTCAGTTAGCATCCTATTTTCAAGGTTCATCTGTGTTGTTTTTATGACTGAACAGTATTTCATTGTATGGAGTGACCACATTCCGATTACTTATTCATCAGCTGATGGACATTTGGGGTTTCCAAGTTTGGGCTACTGTGAACAGGGCTGCCAGGAATATTTGCCCACAGGTTTTCTCGTGGATCTTTGTTTTCATTTCTGTCAGCAGAGTTTTAATCCTACGTGGTGAGGGGATCAGACGGAATGAGAGAGACAGATGAGGGAGAGAGAGAAACTAAGACAGAGACATTCCACAGCCACACTGTCACACAGAGACACGTGGAGACACAAAAAGAGAGAGATGGACATACAGTTAGATGCAATGATACACACACAGACAGATATACTGGGAGACAAGCACTTGGAAACAGAGAGGCTGAGCAAGTCAGCTGGAGACACACAGCACAGATGAGGAAAGGCGGACTCATCTCTGGGACCAGCCAGGCGCTCTCTCGTCCTCTGCAGCTCTGGGGCTTCCAGTCCCTCCTGGGAATCCTGCCCACGGCTGAGAGGAGAAGCCCTGTCTTCAGAACCCTTGGGAAGTACGGACAGGGTGTGACTCTCGAAAACTGGATTTTCAGCTTATCCAGAAGCTTCCCCTATTCATTTCCAACTTTTTGGTGATATTTGTTTTAAAACACCGGGCCCACTTTCCTCCTTTGGTAAGCGGAGGCTGCAGAGTCAGGCCCCTGACTGTCAGGGGCCATGGGGGTGAGGGCACGCAGCCCTCCCGGACAGGAGTTGAACATCCCCAGGTCCAAATATCAGCTTCAAGGCTTGGGATAGTGACCTGGCTCCACAAGACTCAGTTTTCCCATCTGGAAACTGGGCATATAAACAAGGTCTATATCATGGAGTGCTGAAAGGATTGCATGAGAGAATTCACATGACAGTTTACATCACTCAGAAATGACATATGTAAAAATGCCTAGAATCCAGTAGATGCTAAATAAGAAACTTTGTTCTATCTTTCCCCCTTTCCCAGCATCTTTCTTTCTTTCTCGCGCTTTCCCTCCCTCTTTACACAGATGTCTATATTTACCTTTTGGCAATTGATGCTGAATGACTGGAGTCTGCGGTACTTTCTAGGGACTAGGAAGTGACTAGAAGTCACTCATTCTTCCTTTGGAAGAAACGCCTTCTTCATCCATGGAGCTCATGTATGAAGTCATACCCTATGGGCTGACTCAGGGTGGGGGATGTAGGGGGAGGGGTTGAAAAGAAAGGTATAGGGAACACCCATCTCTTAACATTTCCGTCAGAGGTCCAGAACTCCCATTCCTAGACACTTACTCAAAAGAAATGAAACAAAATGAAAACAGACTTACACACACTCACAGATGCCTTGTTCAGAATAACCAGGCATGGAGACCAACCCACGCTTGGTGACACATCCCCACAGCAGACTGAGGAACTGAAAGGGACCAGTGGCTGATCAGTGCAGCAATGGCCTAGACCAGCAGGCACGAGAAAGCGTGTGATTGTGTAAAACTCTAGAGCAGCAAAACCAATCACTGCGATGCAGATCGTAGCAGTGGCTGGCTGTGCAAGGAGCACTAAAGAGATTTCTGGAGTAAAGGAACATTCCTGATTGGGGTCTCGGTGACAAGTGTGTATGCACTTGTCACTCGTTAAACTGCAAGTTGAAATCTGTGTGTTTTTGGTGTGTAAGTTATATCTCCAAGAGAAGCCTACTGGGACACCTAATCTGTCGGGGCTTGTCTGGATGATCTGTGTCCTGGACATAGGACATCCTACGTGAGCCTCCTCTCATGCACCCCAACACCCTACTTACGTCTAGAGGCTCCTCATCCTTTGAAGTCAGTGCTTCTCGCTTCCTCCGCCTGGATGGGGACCCAGCTGCCGACGGGGTCTGGATGTTAGACTCCAAATTCCTGAGCAGACTCTGGGTGTCGTCTTTCTAAAATCCAAAGGTGAAGGCGAGCGGGAGAGTACGTCAGAGCCGAGTGCCATGCAGGAGCCATCAGCCCCCACTGCCCAGCCGTCATGTCTACTGGTCTCCGCCCCTCCTCCACCGCCTGGCCCTCTGTGCACGGTGCTCCCCTCCACGGCCACTGGAGATCAGCTCCACATCCTTCAGGGCTGACCACGTGTCACCTGCCCAACAATCCCCCAGAGTTCCATCTCAGTGTCCTCAGGCCCTGGAAGCGATACTGGGCTCGAGGCTCATTCCATCGATCTTCTCAGTCCATCACCACCGCCGCTGCACCCACAGTAGCCTGAGAGCGCCCTGCGGTGGGGCAGCAGCTTAACACGGATTCTGGTCACAATGCTTTCCTTCAGTTCAGTTCGGTCAGTCAGTCGTGTCCGACTCTCTGCGACTCCATGAACTGTAGAATGCCAGGCCTCCCTACCATCACCAACTCGCGGAGTTCACTCAAACTCATGTCCATCGAGTTGGTGATGCCATCCAGCCATCTCATCCTCAGTCGTCCCCTTCTCTTCCTGCCCCCAATCCCTCCCAGCATCAGGGTCTTTTCCAATGAGTCAGTTCTTTGCATGAGGTGGCCAAAGTATTGGAGTTTCAGCTTTAGCATCAGTTCTTCCAATGAACACCCAGGGCTGAGCTCCTTAAGAATGGACTGGTTGGATCTCCTTGCAGTCCAAGGGACTCTCAAGAGTCTTCTCCAACACCGCAGGTCAAAAGCATCAATTCTTCGGCGCTCAGCTTTCTTCACAGTCCAACTCTCACATCCATACATGACCACTGGAAAAACCATAGCCTTGAGTAGATGGACCTTTGTTGGCAAAGTAATATCTCTGCTTGTCAATATGCTATCTAGGTGGGTCATAACTTTCCTTTCAAGGAGTAAGCATCTTTTAATTTCATGGCTGCAGTCACCATCTGCAGTGATTTGGGAGCCCCCCAAAATAAAGTCTAACACTGTTTCCACTGTTTCCCCATCTATTTCCCATGAAATGATGGGACCAGATGCCATGATCTTCGTTTTCTGAATGTTGAGCTTTAACCCAACTTTTTCACTCTCCTCTTTCACTTTCATCAAGAGGCTTTTTAGTTCCTCTTCACTTTCTGCCATAAGGGTGGTGTAATTTGCATATCTGAGGTTACTGATATTTCTCCCGGCAACCTTGATTCCAGCCTGTGCTTCTTCCAGCCCAGCGTTTCTCATGATGTACTCTGCATATAAGTTAAATAAGCAGGGTGACAATATACAGCCTTGACGTACTCCTTTTCCTATTTGGAACCAGTCTGTTGTTCCATGTCCAGTTCTAACTGTTGCTTCCTGATTCATTGAGATGACAATTCAGGTAGAGAGTGTGGCTCAGCACCCAGCACACAGCCAGAAGTGCTAGGGTTTCCATTGCCCCGTTACAGAACACATCTGGCTGTGTTACAATCAAATGTTTACTAGTGATTTGTCCAACTCCATCTTCCTCCAGAGGCAGGAGCACACTGCTGTCCCCAGGCGCTGCCTAGCAGTGGAAGGTGCTCCCCAAACTTTTGCTGTGTGGAATGATGAGTGCATGCTGATGTAGCAGGGTGGTCTCCAGGGGAGGTGGGGCGGGGGAGTCACACAGCAAGGAAGCAGAATGGACAGGTGGTTGGGGAGACTGCGGGCAGCGACGGAATTCCCTGCCCTCCAGCCCACCACGGTGAGCCCAGCCCATCAGTGCAAATCCTTGATGTTTCAGAGGAGACCGCGGCCTGGAGACCTCATAGTCTAAGGTCACAGGCAGTTGTTGGATGGAGCGGACCCTTTAGGGGAATCGCAAGCCAGGGCCCATCTGTCACTTGGCCGCCTCCCACTGCAGTTACTGTCTCCAGCCGACTCCCGGAGCAAAAGGGGAACAAGTCCCCAGGGCAGGACCCGTCGCGCGCGTGAAGCCCGTGATCAGGCTCAAGTGGAAACCTGGACCCCGGCGCCGAGGGAGGACCGTGCTCTTGCATCCCACACCCGGCCGCCCGCCCGGCCGACCCACCTGGTGCCGGAGACGCGGGCGCGCGGAGCGGCAGCCGAGCCAGAGGCCGAGGCCGAGGCCGAGCGCGGTGCCCAGCAGCACGGCGGGGACCAGCAGAGCGGGCGCTGGCCGCACCGCGTCCCGGCCCAGCCGCAGCCGCGCGTCGCTCCCGCAGGTCGTCTCGCCGCGGGCCATCCGGGGGCGCTCAGGGAGCCGGCCCGCCGCCTCCCGCCTGCCGCCGCGCGCTGCACCGGCCCGCCGCCCGGCGCTCCATCCCTGGCGGGTCCCCCGCTGCCGGCCTCCGGGTCCCGGCAGGGCCAGAGGGGCGGCGCGGTGCGCTCCGTCGTTTTCTCCGGCCTGTGTATTCCCCTCCTCCTGCTTCTCTCTTGCTTTCCGGAGCTGCCCAGCCGGAAGGAGGAGCCTGGACCGTTTGCTCCAAACTTTTAGCCACCCCCGCCTCCGGCCCTGCCTTTTGCACTGAGCATGCCCGGGCAGAGGCGCGCTTCCCAGCGAGGAGAACCTTCTGGGAGGAGTCTTGTTTTGCTGAAGGCTCTGATTTCCAGGGGGGCCGGAGACCTCAGCCAGGTCCTCACCCGAGGAGGGTGTTGCTCGGTTAAGTTTATCGAGTGCTTAGAATTTGTTAAGCATTTAGCTTGATGATCCAAGTAACTTTCTTACCAGCCTTCTGAGACGGGTGTTTACTATATGCGCCCCTCCTTCTGGTGAAGATGAGGGTCTGCGGTGAGTGATTCATTGCTGGTGTGACTCAGCCGTGCCCCATGACCTCTAGCAGTTGGCCATCCTTGGGTCTCACAGTCCGGCCCTGCCTCTGAACTTGTTTGCTTGAAGACTCCTGTTTTACTGCTAGTTTCTTCGGGGATGGTTGATGCTTTCCTCTAAGACAACCTATAGGGAGATGCTTACATCCAGCCCTGGCTAGCCACGGAGATGCCAGGTGGTCACTCATTCACTCAGCCTATCCAGAGACCCTACTGTCTGAACCAGCACCAGGCTAGCCATCAACCAGACAAGGTCCAGTAGTGAGCATCTTGCAGGGAGATAGGCAGATGAGTTCAGCATCTGTTCTTTCTATAAGCAACATTTACTGATGCTAGCTCTCATTCTGGCTGCTGGGGCACACACACACACACACACACACACACACACACAGTCACTCTCACACACTTCTACCCTTTGGAGCTTAATTCCCTATGAGGGCCAGAGCAGAGGTAACATAGGGATCTGTTTCAACAGAGAGGGGTTTCATGTCCTTTACCTGGACATCCAGCTCAAGTTTATGGGTTTTTCCATCATTTCCTCTTCACTCCTTCCAAGCTGGCAAGATGGGAACTACTATGTAGATTTACTTTGTATAAATGAAGAAACTGACAGCTAGACAGGAGTTGTGACTCATTCGAGGTCTTGCAATAGAAAATGGGGCAGATAGAGTCACACCTGTGTCTGTCCGGCTTTAGGGCTCACACTCTCTGCGCGGTGCTTCTTTAATGTTTCCCCAGGAGCATCTCCATAACTCTTGGGAACATGTCTGAGGGCAAAAGCCAGAAGTTCTCGCTTTACGCTGGCTATTTCTTTGGATACTCAGGCTTTTATTTTAAAAAATACAGTGTTCTTTCACTGCTATGTTTAAAATAGATAGCCAACAAGGACCTACTGTATGACACACGGAACTCTGTTAATTATCATAGGGTGGCCTGGGTGGGAGGGGAGTTTGGGGGAGAATGGACAACTCACTGTTCACCTGAAACTGTTACAACATTGTTTGTTAATCGGCTGTACCCCAATACAAAATAAAAAGTTTAAAATATAGTGTAATCAGGAAGGGCTAATTTTAAATTTACACTGGATCTGCTTCTGTGACTCTAGCCTTTTTTTGTTATGATAAACAGACATGATGGCCTGCTTCAGGGAGATAACCTGATCTGCCTATCTGTGAGGGACTGCAAGGAAGTGAAACTAACACATCCCCCTGCCTAAGGCTTGCCATTCTAGGGGAATTTGCAAGGATGGAAATGGCAACCCACTCCAGTATTCTTGCCTAGAGAATCCCAGGGATGCGGAGCCTGGTGGGCTGCCGTCTATGGGGTCGCACAGAGTCGGACACGACTGAAACGACTTAGCAGCAGCAGCAGCAGAATAGTCTTTTTAGTTCGTTTCCTCACCTCCCTCCCATCTCTGATCCATAAAAACCTGGCAACCAGGCCCTGACAAGATGGTTATTTTTAGGCACTAACCTGTCNGTCTATGGGGTCGCACAGAGTCGGACACGACTGAAACGACTTAGCAGCAGCAGCAGCAGAATAGTCTTTTTAGTTCGTTTCCTCACCTCCCTCCCATCTCTGATCCATAAAAACCTGGCAACCAGGCCCTGACAAGATGGTTATTTTTAGGCACTAACCTGTCATCTTCTCCATCAGCTGGCTTTCCATATAGTCGTCTTCCTTGCCTCAGCACCTTGTGTCTCAGATTCATTGTCCTGCTGTGTGGCAAGCAGAGGGAGCTTGGACTTGGTAACTATAGTGTTTGCATTTTTCTTTATTATAATCATCCTTTAAATTTCTAAAAGAATTAATGCTCCAGCATTTAGCCTTTTGCCTTGTCTCACTCCAGGCACATGCTGGGTAGCACTGAAGGCAGTGAACCCCATGGAGAAAGCTTTGCTAATAAATTCTCAGGTTCCCAAACCCCACTGTCTTGTCCCTGTGAAGTCAGGAAAGGCCTATTGGAGGGATAGGAGTAGAGGGCTACAAGCACCAGATTTCCTGGCCTGAGACTGAAGAGGTATGAGCTGTCCCTGAGGGCCCAGAGGAATAAGAGCCCTCCCCCCTCCCCTCCATGGAGAGTTCTGGGAGATTCTTCAGCTACTGACTCCTGGCTCCAGACATCAGCTCCCCTCTTGGTGTCCCCAGAGAGGTAGGTTCCCAGTGTCTGGCCTCTGCCTGCAATGGCTTGGAGCAGGGCTTGGGTTCCCAGCCAGAGACTGGACTTGGGTCGTGGCAGTGAAAGCACTGGACCCTAGCCACTGGACTAGTAGTCAGTGACAAGGGATATGGCCCTTTGGCTTTGCAGAAAAGAATTTCCATAAAGACAGAGAGTAGTGAAGCAAGTAAAGTATTTATAGGAGGAAAAGGAATACAGTACCTGCAGATAAACACTCAGATGGAGAGTCCCTGAGTTGCACCCACGTGGCAGCTTCAGTCACCTATATAGGGCATTTCTTTGGATTCTCCTTTGGGCAATCATTATGATTTGCTTGGTTCCCAGTCAAATTGGTATTTGGTGTATCTCAGGATGCTCCCGTGTGTGCGCAGGCATCTCTTAGCCAAGCTGGATTCTAATGACACAGCCTGACCAGGGGCTGTGGGAATGGGTTCTTGAGTTGGTCCAAGGGCTCATCCACAACGAGGGCTCAGGCAGTGGGAACGGACTGGGTTGAACTGAACCTAAAAGGATGCGAAAACTGGCCTTGCCCTCTGGCCATGAGCTGCCAGTTTCCCGCCCAGCCCCTCTGCTTGCCATCCTGCACCCCTATGGTTCTCCTTCTCCAAAAGCTTCCCAGTTCACCAATGGGGGGAGGGGGAGGAAGAGGGCCTGNAACTGGCCTTGCCCTCTGGCCATGAGCTGCCAGTTTCCCGCCCAGCCCCTCTGCTTGCCATCCTGCACCCCTATGGTTCTCTTTCTCCAAAAGCTTCCCAGTTCACCAATGGGGGGAGGGGGAGGAAGAGGGCCTGCTGCACCTGCGTAGACTCGGGATTCCGTCCACTGTGTATCAGGGAAGCCTTGCTGGAGGAGACGGGCCTGAGCTGAGACTTAGAGAACGGAGTAGGCATTAACAGAGGAGCACCTGGAGCCTTTCAGCTTCCTGGGAGCAGGAGTCACCCGATCCGATTTTGGTAGAGCGCCCAGGTGAAGCACGAGGGAACCCAAGTGTGGCCACTTCTCCCCGGCCTCGCCAGCTTGGCTCCCTCCCTCCTTCCCTCCCTCTCGCTGGCCCGCCAAGCTCCAGACGCCAGTGTCTTGCTCCCAGAAAACTTTCCGCGGAGGTTCGCACTGAGCATGCTCGGCGGCGGCGGGGCAGGGCCTGGGGTCCGGAAGCTGCCCCAACTCCGCCTGCACCAGCCACTTGTGGGGTCGCGGGACCCAGACGGGCGATGCATTCTGCGAGGGGCCCGGGGCGCGCCACGTGGGTGCTGGCGGGGAGCCTGCTGGCCGCTGCACTGGCGCTGCCCGCGGAGTCCGGAAAGCTCGGCCAGCTCCCCGCGGGGCCGGTTCCCCTTCAGCACCCGCTGGGCCCGCGGCCTCTGCGGGACTCCCCCACAGCTCCCGGGGCGGGGCCTGAGCGGACCGCCCAGGTAAGGAGGGCCGGCTCCCAGTCTCAGGTCTGACTCCGGAGATAAAGCTTCACCTACGCTCCTGGCGGGGAGGCCCCTTTGGGTTGGGGAAATTACCCGAAAGGGAGGGCGGGATCTGAGGAAGTTGTAACCCTGGTGGATGCAGCTTGTGGCCGGAAAACGCCCTGGAAAGGTGGGGAAAGCGGTGTGGTTTGTGGCTGAGAGCTTGGACCTTACAGGCGGCCCGGTAGATCCCCTTCGGCCACCTAAGAGCTCTGAGACCTAGGGCAGGTCGCTTCTGATTGCAGGGTCTACCCCAGCGGGTCGATGTGAGCGTAACTATTGCAGGGTCTAACCCCAGAGGGTCGATGTGAGCGTTTAGATGAGTTCAGGAGTGCAGATAGAACTACTTTCGCAGGTGAGTGCTCTGGAAGTGTGCAGCAGTTGATAAAAGGCACAATGGCTGGAATTTTCTGCGAGTGCAAATGTAGCCATTTCTACTTCGCCCTGTCCTTGCCCCTGTGGTCTCTAACTTGGGAGGGCACGGAGCTCTGGCTCCCATCCTAGATACTTCCTCCTCCTCCTCTCCCAAATCTGATCACCAGGCCCACTGCCTTTTCCTCCTGATCATCTCAGATGTCTGTCCTTCTCCCATCCAGGCTGCATCCATTAGGTTCAGTCCCCCATCCCTCGGCTTCTGGCCTTTGATGACTGTTTCCTCTGGGTTACCCTCGCTCCCCTAATTTGTGCGTTCTACCGTTCACGTCCCCCCAACCTCTAGATGACCTGTCTGTGGCATACATCTGACCACTTTTCTCCCCTGCTCACACCCGCTTTTACTCTGACCGCAGTTGCAAATCCAGGCTTCTGCTCCCAGGAGTGCCTGTCCAGTGGTCTGGCCCATCGCTGCCTTGTGGTTCTCCCAGCCCTTCCTCAGGGCCTGGCTCCTCTTATTCTGTTGCCTTTTCTAAGTATAGGCCCCAGGGTGCCTGCCATACTCGCTGCAGGTCTTTTAAATGAGATTTCTCTCACTGTCTATGATTGGTTCTTCGGCTTTCACTAGAGAAGACAAAATAATAATACTGTGTCGATTTTCTGAGCTTTTAGAAAGCTCATGATGAACATTTTCACAGGGTCCTTTCACTTGTTCCTGCCCATTGAGATGGGAAGTACCTGGCCCATTTTGCCGGAGAGGAAACTGAGACCCAGAGCGCCATGCCCCCCAGGCCCATCCCGTGCTCTCACATTCAGAGCCCACCCGCCTGTCCTCAACTGCTCTTTCTTTTGGAAAGTCAGTGCCAGAACATTCACATAGATGTTTGTGGCCAGGCCATTCACAAGAGTGCTTTGAAAACCGGAGCATACATGCTCAAGTTAACTTCTATTAATATCTATCCCTTCCTGCAAAGGGTGAGGTGATAGTCAGTTACAACCATTTCCCGGATGTTCTGAAACTGCTGTGTCCAGTACAGTAGCCCTGGCCACGTTGTGGCTGTCTGAATTTAAACGTTGCAGGTGCTCGGTGGCCCCGTAGGTTAGTGGTTACCATATTGGACAGCCCAGACCATAGAACATTCCCACCATCCCAGAAAGTTCTATTGGAAGTGTGCTGGAAGGAGAGAGACAGTGAAGACTTGAGTGGGCAAGAGTCTTCTGAGTGTTTATGGACGCTCCCTTTAGGCATCAGACCGTTCCAGGTGCTTGAGATATGAGAGACCAAGACAGTCTCTGCCCTTTAGAATCCAGCATTCTTGGGGGGAGAAGAGCGCCAAGTGGTGTTAATCTATGGTGCAGGAGTCGGCAGTTCAGGCTGTAGAGAAGTGCAGTGGGCAGAGTGGACTGGAAGGGGTGGCTTTGAGCGCTGTTTGGACAGGGTGGTCGGAGGAGGTGCTTTGGGGTGGTGACTGTTAAGCAGAGCCCTGGATAGAATGAGGGAGGGACATGGGTGCTTCTGGAGAAAAACTTCCCAAAGGAGATCGAATGAGGACAAAGGCCAGAGACAGAGGACCAAGGCCAGAAGCAGGATGTGCTTGGTGTGGTCCAGGATCGAAGGGGGGCTGGTGTGATTAGAGCAGGGATGGGGGGGAGGAAGGAGGAGTGGGTGGAGGTGGGGCCAGAGGATGGGGAGGGGCCACATCAGGAAAGGCCCTGTGGACCCTGGTTAAGACTGACTGTTATTTTGTTGGAAGCTGTGGGTGGGCTTTGAGCAGAAAAGTGACCTTCTTTGACTCGTCTTTTTAAAGCATCTCCGTGGCAACTATGAGAATAGAGGGCAGCGGTGAAAGTAATGACCAAGAGCAGAGGCAGGCAGGAGACCAGGCAAATGATGGAGATGAAATGGACCAGTGAGGTTAGTGGACAGCTGCTGAGAAGCTGCTGGATTTGGGATATATATTGGAGACGGAAATGGCAACCCACTCCAGTGTTCTTGCCTGGAGAATCCCAGGGACGGAGGAGCCTGGTGGGCTGCCGTCTCTGGGGTCGCACAGAATTGGACACGACTGAAGCAACTTAGCAGCAGCAGCAGCATTTGAAAGTGGAGCCAGCGGAGTTTGCTGTGACTGGATGCAGATTGAGAGAGATGAAGGAAGGAGTCAAGAATGAAAACAAGGACTTGGGCCTGAACACACAGAAGACTAGGGATACCGTTAGCTCAAATGCAGAAGCCTCAGAAGGCCATGAGGAATTCTGATTTGGTCTTATTGAGTTTGACCCCCCACCTTTGCCCCCCCTGCCTCCGCACCACGAGGCATCCAGGTAGAGATGTGTAGGAGAGTGGTGATGGGTGAGTCCTGATCTGGGTGAAAAATCTGAGCTGGAGATCTTTACCAGGGAGTGGTCAGTGCACACATGCCTTTAACTCTGGTGTACCCAGGACCTGGCTGAGTTTTCCTTGGGGGTAAGTATAGTTTGGGAAGAGTGAGGCCTTAGGGCAGAGGCCTGGAGCAATATCAAGGCCAGACCAGAAAGAAGAAAGGATTCAGCAAAGGAGATGAGAAAGTGTGGCTGATTTTATAGGAAGGAAACCAAGGCTGTGACAAGGAAGGAAGGCATTTCGGGAAGAGAGGATTCCCCAGTGATGTTCATATCCCGATCTGTGGAGCCTGTGAGTGTGTTCCATCCCTTGACAAAGGGAGATTGATATTGCAGATGAAATTCACGTTGCTATTCAGCTGACCTTGGATCATCCTGGTGGACCAGTGTAATCCTAAGGATCTTTCAAAATGGAAGAGGGAGGCAGGAGAGAGTCTGAAGGAGATGTGACCTTGAAAGGAGGTCAAGAGGGATGCCCCATGAGGCCTCAACCTGCTGCTGCTGGCTTTGAAGATGCAGGAAGGGGCTATGAACTGAGGAGGGTGGGCTGCCTCTAGAGGCTGGAAGAGGCTCCCCCACAGCCTCCAGAAAAGAATGCAGCCCTGCAGACACCTTGATTTTAGTCCAGTGAGACCTCTGTGAGACTCCCAACCTCCAGAACCATGTGATAATAAGCATATATTTGTTTTGAGTTGCTCGGTTTGTAGTGACTTGTTGCAGCAGCCATAAGATGCTAATGCACTCATGCCAAATACTGCTGGTGAGTTGTGGGCAATGGGGTTGGAGAACTGGCTGTGAAATGAGACCGTTGGGGTCATCATGACCTTGTCAGCTGACCTGTGCCGCCTTGGAGAGGGGCTTCACACAGGGAAGGGAAGGCTGGACATTGACGTGGGGTATCGACTGGTGGTTGGCCTGGTCTCTGTGGGACCAGGCTGCTCATGGTGGCCAAGGAGCCCCCAGAGAGGCACCCTTAGGCTAGTGACACCCAGGAACTGATGAGACCTCAAGTGAGCCTCAGCCAAGAGGGCTTTCTGAGTCGTTTGCTCCCTGGGCACTTGCTATCCTGCTCCTCTACCTGGAGTGGAAGTGTCTGTTGGAACGGGGCCTTTGTCCTTCCATGAAGTCAGGGGCCTGCCACAGAGCCTGCTGTGCAGCAAGTGCTGGGGGAAGAATAGGTGGAGAATTCCAGGGGCAGGGATGGCACAGGCAGACATGTGTGGGAGTTGGTGCCCTGTGGCACCACTGTCCACCCCAGAGACCTCACAATTAATTCTTTTATTTTTTTAGTTAACAGATTTTAGTATTTAGAACAGTTTTATATTTTAGAAAAATCATACACATGGTGCAGAAAATTCATATATATTTCCCCCAATGCACGGCTTCCCCTACTCTTGGCATCCGACGTTAGTAAGGTGTGTGCACGCACACGTACTTAGGCACTCAGTCATGTCCGACTCTTTCCGACCCCATGGACTATGTATCCTGCCAGGCTCCCCCGTCCCTGGGATTCTCCAGGCAAGAATACTGGAGTGGGTTGCCATTTCCTGCTCCAGGGCATCTTTCTTGACCCAGAGATTGAGCCTGGGTCTCTTGTATCTCCTGCACTGGCAGGCGAATTCTTTTCCACTGAGCCACCTGGAAAGCCCCAGTAAGGTACATGTATTACAGTTAATGGTCTGACCTTAACAAGCCATTGTAAAAGTCCATAGTTTATTCAAATTTCCTTAGTTCTTATACCCAATGTCCTTTTTGGTCCCAGGACCCCTCCCAGGACATCACTTTACATGTAGCTGTCACTTGCTTTGTTGTGAGGACCTTGGCAGTTTGGAAAGGAGGACTGGGTGGGGATTTTGCAGGGTACTTTCTGTTGGGATTTATCTGGGTGCATCTGGCAACATGATTTATGGCTGTTTGTGTTTTTTTTTTTTTAAAGTTTGTTTTGTTAGTTTTGTTCTTGTTTTCAGATTTCATCCTAGTTTATTACAGTGAAAAAAATGCCCCATGGTTCTAAGCACATATTCAATTTCTGAGCATCAAAGGAGACAGATTTAGATACATTAAAATGTGGTTTCTATGTTCATAATGATATGCAGCTACATAAAAAGTAATGTACAGAGCACCTTGTCCTACAAAACAGCTTTGGGAATTTTCTTTGACTAGAAATTTTCCCAGTTTGGGAACATTAGCTTAGACATGAACATAAATTCGAGTTACTGTTAATTAACTTATTTGAAAGAGTGGAATATTTAAGAAAGCTGTTTCTACCAGTGGAAACAAAGATGGAAAACTGTCAAATAACTGTGAGTTGCTTGGAATTCTGCCTGGCTTCCAAAAATTAAGCTGGGAACAGATGTCTGCCCACACAGTGAAAATGATCTAATTAGTCAGTGTTACCTTAAATGAAACACAAAATGACAAAAATGATTCCTTAGCTGATTCCCAGTCAAAGGGGAAGAAATACTAAATAAGGTGGAAACTATGGCGTGGTCTTAAATTTCAGGAGTAGGGACAGCAATTTAGAGGAATTTTCTGGGATGCTTTGCTGTTGTTGTTGACCTTGAACTCTTGGCTGGACCAATGACAAAAATGATTCCTTAGCTGATTCCCAGTCAAAGGGGAAGAAATACTAAATAAGGTGGAAACTATGGCGTGGTCTTAAATTTCAGGAGTAGGGACAGCAATTTAGAGGAATTTTCTGGGATGCTTTGCTGTTGTTGTTGACCTTGAACTCTTGGCTGGACCAGCACTGGCCAGGTTGCTCTGCCATGAACTCACCACCCATCCCCCCAACCCTCCCTGCCCGCCCAACATACTATACTTGTTAGAAGGAGGTCCCTATGCAGGGCCTAGAATGGAAGCTCTTAGATTTCTTTTTTCCTGCCAAATGGCAGCAAAGACAGTGTCTGGCACACGACATTCTTCTGAAAAAACGGCACCTCTTTCCACCTTGTGGAGGCATGTTATGAGCTAGTCGTTGTTCTGGCCACACATCCCTGTCCAGGGAGATCTCAGGGACAATGTTTCTACCAGGTGTGAGAGTCCTGGCCCCCATCACTTGGTGTCTTATTACTGTCATTTTTGCTATTATTGTGGTGAGACGTGGGCACATGCTCCTTGTTACAAGGAACAAAGCAATACAGGCGGTGTGGAGATGGGGTCCCCTCTACTGCACACACACTCAGTCCTCAAGTCCCCAAGGCTAACACTTCTGCATACTCCTGTCTAGGCTTTTAAAAATAATACACGGTTATGATCTATGGTGTTATATGGCATACTGTTAAACATGTAACTAAATATTAAACCTATAAGTAATTAATATTAAACATATTGTTAAATAGTTACATATATTTTCAAATTACTAAATATATAAGTATATGTACTAATAAAGTAACTTACTAAATATGTAACCATATGTATTAATATGGGGTTTCTCTGATGGCTCAGTGGTAAAGAATCCGCCTGCCAGTGCAGGAGACACAGGAGACTAGGGTTCAATCCCTGGGTCAGGAAGATCCCCTGAAGAAGGAAGTGGCAACCTACTCAGTATTCTTGCCTGGGAAATCCCGTGGACACAGGAGCCTGGCAGGTTACTAGTCCATGGGATCACAAAAGAGTTGGTCATGACTCAGTGACTGAGCATGCATGCACATGTACTAACATAATTTATATAAAAAATAAAGTGACTATAACTATAAAATATATAACAATATATTAAATATTTATAAGTAAGATGCCATTTTTATTAAATGAGACTGTATTATTCATTGTATTGTGATCCAGTGATCTCACCTGATATATCTCAGAGTTTCTTCCTAGATGATCATAGACCTGCTTTATTTATATATTTATATTTGTAGTTGTGGTAATATATACATAACAAAATGGTCTTCCCTGATGGCTCATCAGTGAAAAATCTGCCTGCAACTCAGGAGACGTGGGTTTGATCCCTGGGTCGGGAAGATACCCTAGAGTAGGTGAGGGCAACCCACTCCAGTATTCTTTCCTGGGAAATCCCATGGACAGAGGAGCCTGGCGGGCTACAGTCCATGGGGTTGCTGAGAGTCAGACACAACTTAGCAACTAAACCACCACCACCATTCACAGCAAAATTTACCCTCTTATCCCTTTTTAAGTGTACAGTCCAGCAATGTTAAATACATTCACATTTTTGTGTTTCCATCTGCAGAATTATTTTTATCTTGTGATACTGAAACTCTGTCCCCATTAATCAACAACCCCCCATTCTGCTGTCTCCCAGACCCTGAAACAACCACCCTTCTCCTTTCTGTCTCTATGAATTTTACATATCTCCTGTAAGTGGAATCATACACTATTTGCATTTTTGTTACTGGCTTATTTCACTTGGCCTGATGTTCTCACGTTTCATCCATATTGTAGCCTGTGACAGATTTTCTTTCCTTTTAAGGCTGAAAGGTATTTCATTTTATGCATGGAACACTTTTGTATGGGCTTCCCTGACAGCTCAGCTGGTAAAGAATCCACCTGCAATGTAGGAGACCTGGGCTTTGATCCCTGGGTTGGGAAGATCCCCTGGAGAAGGGAAAGGCTACCCACTCCAGTATTCTGGCCTGGAGAATTCCATGGACTGTATAGTCCATGGGGTCACAAAGAGTCAGTCACAGCTGGACAACTTTTACTTCACTTTTGCTTATCCGTCCATCCATCAGTGGACATTAGGTTCCTTCTACCTTTAGGCTATTGTGAATAATGCTGCTGTGCACAGCATGGGGTGTGGCCCATTTCAAGGGCTTTAGCCAAGGCACTCTAGTAATAATTATGATAATGATTATTATTACTGCTTTATAGTGGAGGGCTCTGGGCTTCTTTAGGGCTCAGTATTTCACAAAGATGGGATGGAGCCCTGTTTGGACAAATTTTCATCAGTGAACAAGGTGAAGCAAGCTGGGAGGAGTTCTACACTTTGCAGAAGAAATATCTGAGGCTCCGAGAGCCTAAGAGACTTGACTAAGGACACACAACAGATAAATGGTTCAGACTCAAATCTAGGTCTCCAACCCCCAGGCCAGTGTTTTATGTACCACTCCATGAAAACGAGCAAGACTTTGGGAATTCAGAAGCTTGAGGCTCTCCCCACATCAGAGGGTTTGTGAAAAGCAGAGTTGGGATTTGAACTCAGGTCTAACTGTGTGAAATTTCCACTGCACTGTGTTGTCTCCCTAGACAGCTTCCAGGAATGCAATTATATAATCCTCTACTCAGATGCTGGTGGAGATGGTTGACTTAGAAAGATTGACATCAGGTGTCAGGATAAACGTGCAGCTTCTCTCCATGCAGGCCATGTACAGAGATGACTTTTCAACCACTCCTAGTGTTTTCTTCAATAACGTCTTTGTGTCTTTGGACTTGTAGGACTCACCCCTTGGGATTTGGCCCAGTGTGGAAAACTCTCACATTACAACTCCAGGTGAGTTTTTCTCTTGGTTGATTTTTTTTATTGATTTGACCATGAGAAGGAACCAGACCCTAAAGCCATAGCCCTCCTGCTTCTGCCTCCCTGGCCCCCTGCTCACCCATGTACCTTACAGAGCAGGGCAGCGAGTCCCCTCCTGCAGCAGTGACCTGGGGTGCCCAGATCTGAGTTCAGGTAAGGTGGTGACTGATTCTTGGTAAGATTCAATAATAATTGGTAAGAATCAAGAATCAATAATGATTCATGTAAGGGGGAATCTTGATTTTCCCCTGAAGGTATCTGTTGAAGAAAACGCAGAATGTGTGTATTAGTCAACTGTATGAGTTTCTTTTTGCTGCTGTAACAAGTTATCACAGATTTAGTGGTAAAACAGTATGGATGTATTCTCATATTGTTCTGGAGGTGAAAGTTCACGTCAGTTTAACTGGTCTGACGCCAGAGTGCCAGCACTCTCTCCAGGGCCCTGGGAAGGATATTCTTCCTTCTCCAGGATCTGGAGCTTCATTCCTTGAGTCCTGTAGATCATGACCCTTCCTGTAGCCTCTAGGGCAGCAGGATTGCTTCTCGCCTCAGTGGTCCCATGACCTTCTCTTCTGCCTGTCAAATCTCTCTTTGCCTCCCTCTGAAAGGACATCTGGGATTACATTTATGGCCCCCTGGATAATCCAGGTTACTTCCCCATCAATTAAATTAAGGGCCTTTAATTTAATCATATCTGTGAAGAGTCTGTTGCCATATAAGAGAACATATTTACAGGTTGCTGAGATTAGGACCTGGGTGTCTTTGGGGACCATTACAGAGTCTACCTGACTTCCCAGGTGGCTCAGCAGTAAAGAATCCATCCGCCAGTGCAGGAGATGCAGGAGACCTGGGTTCAGTCCCTGGGTCAGGAAGGTCCCCTGGAGAAGGAAAGGGCAGCCCACTCCAGTATTCTTGCCTGGGAAATCCCATGGATGGAGGAGCCTGGCAGGATTGCAAAAAGTTGGATATAACTGAATATGCACACACTGAAAGTCTACCACACCAGGTTTCACCAAATCCAGCTGAAACTAACTTGAGCAGTGAGCAGTTTGTTGACCCTTATTGCTGGACTACACAGGATCCAGGAGCACAGTGTTCTCAGGGCTCTGCTTTTCTCTTTCCATCGAGGCTCCTGCTTTCGTCTGGTGACATTCTTTCCCTGTGGAAATAACTGCTGCCTCTTGCAGAAAGGAAGAGACTTTCCGTAGCTCAGCAGGAGTTCAGGGAAGACTGACGGACACAGTCTGAGTCCCATGCCAGTCCCCGGTCCCATCACTGGTGTTCTGGGTTCTGGGCTTAAGTCTGGCCTCCTGGGGACCAGGATGTGCTGGGACCCAGGTTTGTCTGTAGAGACTGAGCTAGAATCTTACTGATGAGTCGGGAGCCTGCCCTGAAGGGAGGGGTCCTGGGCAGGCAGAACATACTTTTCATCCAGAATTGACACAGGTTATGAATACACCTTGTTTTATTCCAGGGATAAACATATTTCATTTTCTGGGGGAGTTAAAAGTATTTTTTATGTCTTTTGTTCCTCTGTTGCATTCAACATGTAAGCAAATTTGGAAAACTCAGCAGTGGCCACAGGGCTGCAAAAAGTCAGTTTTCATTCTAATCCCAAAGAAGGACAATGCCAAAGAATGTTCACACTACTGTATACCTGCACTCATTTCATGAGCTAGCAATGTTATGCTCAAAATTCTTTAAGCTAGGCTTCAGCATTACGTGAATTGAGAACTTCCAGATGTACAAGCTGGGTTTTGAAGAGGCAGAGGAACCAGAGATCAAACTGCCAACTTTTATTGGATCATGAAGAAAGCAAGAGAGTTCCAGAAAATCATCTACTTCTGTTTCATTGGTTACAATAAAGCCTTTAACTGTGTGGATCACAGCAAACTTGTGGAAAATTCTTAAAGAGATGGGAATACCCGACCACCTTACTGGTCTCCAGAGAAACCTTAAGCCAGTCAAAAAGCAGCAGTTAGAACCAGACGTGAAACAATGGACTGGATCAAAATTGGGAAGAGTACGACAAGGCTGTGTGTTGCCACCTTCCTTATTTAACTTATATGCAGAGTACATCATGCGAAATGCTGGGCTGGATGAAAGACAAGCTGGAATCAAGATTACTGGGAGAAATAGCAATAGCCTCAGATAGGCAGATGACGCCACCCTTATGGCAGAAAGTGAAGAGGAACTAAGGAACTTCTTGATGAAGGCGAAAGAGGAGAGTGAAAAAGCTGGCTTAAGACTCAACATGAAAAAAACTAAGATCAGGGCATTCAGTTCCATCCACGTCATGGCTAATAGAGGGGGAAAAAGTTGAAACAGTGACAGATTTTATTTTCTTGGGCTCAAAAATCACTGTGGATGGTGACTGCAGCCACAAAGTTAAAGCTTGCTCCTTGGAAGGAAAGCTATGACAAACGTAGATAGTGTATTAAAAAGCAAAGACATCATTTTGCCAACAAAGGTCCGTATAGTCAAAGCTATAGTTTTTCCAGTAATCAAGTATGGGTGTGAGAGTTGACCATAAAGAAAGCTGAATGCTCAAGAATTGATGCTTTCAAAGCGTGTTGCTAGAGAAGGCTCTTGAGAGTCCCTTGGGCTGCAAGGAGATCAAACCAGTCAATCCTAAAGGAAATCAATCCTGAATACTCATTGCAAGGACTGATCTGAACCTGAAGCTCCAATACTTTGGCCACCTGATGGGAAGAGCTGACTCGTTAGAAAAGACACTGATGCTGGGAAAGATTAAAGGCAGGAGGAGAAGGGGATAACAGAGGTTGAGATGATTATATAGCATCACTGACTCAATGGACATGAGTCTGAGCAAACCCCAAGAGACAGTGGAGGACAGAGGAGCCTGGCATGCTACAATCCCCAGGGTTGCCAAGAGTCAGATGCGATTTAGCAACTGAAGAACAACAAGCAGTCTTTGCAAAAGGCTTTACAAAAGTTTACGAAATCCAGTGTTTTCATTTGAGTGAAATAGGTTGAGGTGGTATCACCATAATCACGGAAAACTTTTAGTCACTAATTAAGCAGACATTTTGGATAAGAGAGGGCAGTGTACTTAGGATTGTGGTTGTAGTGAGAGCAGAGGGTAGAGGAAGGAGGTCACTGGGAAGGCTTCAGGGAGGGCTTCCTGGAGGAGGTGTTGAGTCTCAAGTGAGTCCTGAGAAGTAGCAATTAGCGGGAGAAGGAAACAGAGGGAGAGGCTTCCAGGCATGTGGGAGCCCAGAGGTGAGGAAGAGAGGGTGCATTCAAACAGCTGCAGAGTCATGACCGATAACCCATGTGACAGCACATTAGTGGGGAGACCGCTGGGTAGTGACGTAGTGGGAGGTGATATTCAGGTCCCTTGACTTCCTTCTGTACTGTCTGTGGACAGTAGCGGTGTCTGTCCTCATTCAGGTCTCTATCAGAGCCCACAGCTGGGCCTTCTGAGCGCCTGGAGGAGCAGGGGCTTAGACCCCCTCACCAGAGACAAAGCCCAGAGTGGCCTTAAGATTTGAGACCAGTGAGTTTTTGTCCCTTAGCCCGAAGGACTGGACTGGGGTCTGGAGGTGGGTGTTCCGTGTCGCATCTGTGATTGATTCCAACAGTCCAGTCGAGCAGCCAGCCTGGGAAGGCGCCTACCAGTTTCCATGCAGAGGGCCCTCAATTCCCAGATGCTCACCTTTGTCCCCATTCCAACATCATGAACTGAACCACAGATAGTATTCTGGGAAAAAAGATACTGATTTTATCCAGGATCCAGTTTCACATTATTTTTTTTTAATTTTAATTTTTCCTACATTTATTTAAAATTCATTAAAAGGGGTTCTAAAGCAGTTCTAAAGACCTTGCTATCAACACTCTGTGTAAGGAAGGGTGAAAAACAGGATTCATTCTCAGCCCATATACAGTTTGTACTTGGATAGAAGATAAATGTTGAAAAGGCATGACCCCACAATTCTGANTTTTTTTTTAATTTTAATTTTTCCTACATTTATTTAAAATTCATTAAAAGGGGTTCTAAAGCAGTTCTAAAGACCTTGCTATCAACACTCTGTGTAAGGAAGGGTGAAAAACAGGATTCATTCTCAGCCCATATACAGTTTGTACTTGGATAGAAGATAAATGTTGAAAAGGCATGACCCCACAATTCTGATCACTTCAAAATAGAAATTTACAGAGTGGTTAGAGGTTTTCCCAAGGGCACAGCTGGCGAGTGACAGAGCCAGGATCGACACCCAGGGCCCTCTGATGCTAAGTGTAGGAATCACCCATGCCTCCTCCATTGCCTAGCGGTTCTGACTCAGCCGGTCTACAGGGGGGCCAGGCGTGTACATTTCAGCCTACAGCTCAGGTAAGAAGCACACACTTCAAGAAACTCTTCTTAACCTCTATGGCTCCCAATGAGAACTTCCCACATTCTTGGCAAAGAGATAAGTCATTCATTCATTCACACTCTTGTTCACTTATTCAGCAAAGATTTTCCAAATGCCTGCCACGTATCATGTGGTTTGCTTCCAGAGTTTAACCACGGCCTTTTTGTATTATGTAATGCATGCATGTTGCTGTTTTGCAGAGGAGGCACCATTCGGAGTGAAATTCAGTAAGGAAATTGAAGTCTTTAACCCACCCCTGGCTTCTGCAGCCTCTAGCGGGCCATGGGTTCATTCCGTCTTTGCTTTTACACACTCATGGCCTAGGAAGACCTTGTTTAAAAGAGACTCTGCTGTAACACACCGCCTGGTAAGTAACATGTTCAGTTCTTTTAAAGACATATCAGAAGTTGTAAAGAAAGCAGTTTTGGATCGCTTGTGTAGAAAATGTCACAGGCTTTTGTTCCTCCTCCAAAAAACACTTATTCTTTCTCTTTCACTAAATGTAGTTATCATTAGGGAGCAAATCCATTTTTCTTTACAGAGAGCTGCTTCTTCTATACAATATACAGTATTTAGATGAATAGGGTGTGTGAATCTGAGCGTTAGGCAGCCTTATCTGCTACTTCTAAAGCAGTGCATGGGGTTTTGCTTTAACTGGATCGATTCGCTTGCACCTGTTATAAAAGCTGCTACTGATAATAGTGCCAAATGTTTAAAAAGCATTTTTTACTTTTGGCATGTTGTTGTTGTTCAGTTTCTCAGTCACGTCCGACTCTTTGTGACCCCTTGGACTGCAGCATGCCAGGCTTCCCTGTCCTTCACTATCTCCTTGGGTTTGCTCAAACTCACGTGCATCAAGTCAGTGATGCCATCCACCCATCTCATCCTCTGTCGTTCCCTTCTCCTCCTGCCCTCAATCTTTCCCAGCATCAGGGTCTTTTCTAATGAGTCAGCTCTTCGAATTAGGTGGACAAAGTATTGGAGCTTCAGCTTCAGCATCAGTCCTTCCAATGAATATTCAGGACTGGTTCCTGTAGGATGGACTGGTTTGATCTCCTTGCAGTCCCAGGGACTCTCAAGAGTCTTCTCCAACACCACAGTTCAAGAGCATCAATTCCTAGGCGCTCATCCTTTTTTATTGTCCAACTCTCACATCCGTACCTGACTACTGGAAAAACCATAGGCTTAGCACTTTCTATGCATAATCTCACTGGAGCCTCATTATGAGTTTCTTAAGCAGGTACTGTCTTTATTCCCTTTTTACAGATAGGAACTGAAGATTGGAGACATTAAGGAGTCTGTTCAGGGCCTCACAGGTTGAAGCGGCAGAACTAGGATGTGGGGCCCCTGCTCTTAGCCGCTATCCCTGCTCCCGGTGTTCCTCATACTCTGTGTAATGTGTTGGCACCACGTGAGGCTGTCATGACTTATAATGGCTTGAGAACCACTGGGTCCAGCCAACAGGCTACTATGGCGACAGGCTCCTCCTTGGCCCTTGGCTACATGCTGTGTTAGTCTCCTACATTTTGTATTAGATAGTTGTGTGACAGAGTATCACCAACACGGTGGCTTAGAACAGCGAAATTTATTCTCTCTTTTTTTCTAGAGGCAGGAAGGCCAAAGAGTGTCAGCAGAGCTGTGCTTTTACTGGGAGCTTGTAGGGGAAAATCCATCCTTATCTCTTTCAGCTTTGGGAGCTTTCCTTGGCTTGTGGCTGCATCACTCCAATCTTTATATTGGGATTCTACAGAGAAACACAATTGATATGACATGTGTATACACGCACATACAGAGACACACACACACATATGTGAAGGGGGGAGGGGGAGGTTTATTTCAAGAAATTGCTTATGTGATTGTACGGGCTGGCAAAGTCCACGATCTGCAAGCGTGGCCTGGAGACCCAAGAAAGAGCTGATACTCAAGTTGGAAAGTCTCTGCACAGAATGCACTTTTCCTTAGGGGGAACCTTCATCATTTTTGTTAAGACCTCACCTGATTGGGTGAGGCCCACCCACACTATGATGGGTCATTAGCGTCCTTCAAAGTCCACTGACCTAAACGTTATGTCTCATCTGAAAATACAGTCACAGTGACATCAGGAGGTAGTTGACCAAGTATCTGGGAACCGTGGCCAGCCAGCTGACACCTGTCATTTGCTGTCATACTCTGCTTTCACCTTCTTGGGTCCTTTTCCCTGTGGGTGTGTCTTCTCTCCTGTCACTAATGAGGACACTTGTCATTGGATTTAGGACCTGGCTAAAGCCAACCCACCTAAACCCAGAAGGATCTCATCTTGAGAGCTTTGGCTTAATTACATCTTCAAAGCCCACTTTTCCAAATAGGGCCATGTTCTCAGGTTCTGGGCTTCAGGACGAGCTGCGTCCAGCCACCATGGTGGTCATCAGCTTTCCAGTCCATGCTCCATCCTCCTCCTGTGTGTCTTTGCCCAACAAACTGTGTTTATCTGATTGTCCTATGCAGGATACTGTGTGGGAATCTGAAGACTAGAAAGCCAGATGCCTGCCCTCAAGGACTTACTGGGGTCCTAGGCTGCCGTCTATGGGGTCACACAGAGTCGGACGACTGAAGTGACTTAGCAGCAGCACATCAAAGCATGAGGGTGGGGTCATGGACAGAGACTCAGCCAGAATCAAAGGCCTCAACAACTCATGCTGCTGCCTGTGGTCAAAGTGTTCTCAGAACATCACTTCTGCTCTCTGTGTCTTTGTGCATTTCTATACAATAGACAATGAGAGAGTCATGCTTTTCTGGAGAAGGAGTGTGCCCTATGGGAGAATCATAGCATATGGAGCTATACCTATCCTATCTATGCCTATACCTACCTATACCTATCCTATCATAGCATATGGAGCTATAACCGGCACACTGCCTGGGTAGAGTCCAAGCTTCCTACCTGTGCAGCCTTGGACAAGTGGTTAACCTCCATGAGCCTTAGTTTCCTCATCTGTAAAATGGGAGAAATAGAATTCATGTGTGTACAGTGATGGGCATACACCTGGCACTTGGGAAAGAATAGCCATTGTTAGGATTATCGGTATCACTGAGAGATGCCTTGGTCTGTGATTCAGAATATGGCTCCACCCACCACAGATGAAGGTGAGTGGGCAGACAGTGGGGATGGATGGCCTGGGGTCAAGGGGCATGTGCAAGGATGAAAACGAACAGGTATCAGCTGTGTTTACAAGGAGCAATGGAGCTGGCATCCAGTGGGTGAGCCCTGGCTTTCCATTGGTTTCCAGGGGAGGTGTGTGTGAGTCACTCACTCGTGTCCAGCTCTTTGCAACCCCATGGACTGTAGCCCACAAAACTCCTCTATCCATGGATTTTCCAGGCATGAATACTGGACTGGGTAGNCCAAGTATCTGGGAACCGTGGCCAGCCAGCTGACACCTGTCATTTGCTGTCATACTCTGCTTTCACCTTCTTGGGTCCTTTTCCCTGTGGGTGTGTCTTCTCTCCTGTCACTAATGAGGACACTTGTCATTGGATTTAGGACCTGGCTAAAGCCAACCCACCTAACCCAGAAGGATCTCATCTTGAGAGCCTTGGCTTAATTACATCTTCAAAGCCCACTTTTCCAAATAGGGCCATGTTCTCAGGTTCTGGGCTTCAGGACGAGCTGCATCCAGCCACCATGGTGGTCATCAGCTTTCCAGTCCATGCTCCATCCTCCTCCTGTGTGTCTTTGCCCAACAAACTGTGTTTATCTGATTGTCCTATGCAGGATACTGTGTGGGAATCTGAAGACTAGAAAGCCAGATGCCTGCCCTCAAGGACTTACTGGGGTCCTAGGCTGCCGTCTATGGGGTCACACAGAGTCGGACGACTGAAGTGACTTAGCAGCAGCACATTAAAGCATGAGGGTGGGGTCATGGACAGAGACTCAGCCAGAATCAAAGGCCTCAACAACTCATGCTGCTGCCTGTGGTCAGNCCTAGGCTGCCGTCTATGGGGTCACACAGAGTCGGACGACTGAAGTGACTTAGCAGCAGCACATCAAAGCATGAGGGTGGGGTCATGGACAGAGACTCAGCCAGAATCAAAGGCCTCAACAACTCATGCTGCTGCCTGTGGTCAAAGTGTTCTCAGAACATCACTTCTGCTCTCTGTGTCTTTGTGCGTTTCTATACAATAGACAATGAGAGAGTCATGCTTTTCTGGAGAAGGAGTGTGCCCTATGGGAGAATCATAGCACATGGAGCTATACCTATCCTATCTATGCCTATACCTACCTATACCTATCCTATCATAGCATATGGAGCTATAACCGGCACACTGCCTGGGTAGAGTCCAAGCTTCCTACCTGTGCAGCCTTGGACAAGTGGTTAACCTCCATGAGCCTTAGTTTCCTCATCTGTAAAATGGGAGAAATAGAATTCATGTGTGTACAGTGATGGGCATACACCTGGCACTTGGGAAAGAATAGCCATTGTTAGGATTATCGGTATCACTGAGAGATGCCTTGGTCTGTGATTCAGAATATGGCTCCACCCACCACAGATGAAGGTGAGTGGGCAGACAGTGGGGATGGATGGCCTGGGGTCAAGGGGCATGTGCAAGGATGAAAACGAACAGGTATCAGCTGTGTTTACAAGGAGCAATGGAGCTGGCATCCAGTGGGTGAGCCCTGGCTTTCCATTGGTTTCCAGGGGAGGTGTGTGTGAGTCACTCACTCGTGTCCACCTCTTTGCAACCCCATGGACTGTAGCCCACAAAACTCCTCTATCCATGGATTTTCCAGGCAAGAATACTGGACTGGGTAGCCATTCCCTTCTCCAAGGGATCTTCCTGACCCAGGGATCAAACCCGGGTCTCCTGCATTGCAGGCAGATTCTTTACCACTGAGCCACCAGGGAAGCCCCTCTTGGGGCTGGAAGAGGCCAATCCTGGGTGGATTCTCGACCTGTTAATGAGAGATCCAGCTCGCAAGAAGCACTTCAACACACCATGGTCCCTATTCACCAGGTTCCTGCTGTGTGGCTTGTGTGCCCCACTCAGGACATGTGCATGCTGTACTGTTCAGTCGCTCAGCCTTGTCCGACTCTGAGATGCCATGGACGGTAACCCACCAAACTCCTCTGTCCATGGGATTCTCCAGGCAAGAATACTGGAGTGGGTTGCCATTTCCTCCTCCAGAGGATCTTCCTGACCCAGGGATCGAACCTGCATCTCCTGCGTCTCCTGCGTTGGCAGGCAAATTCTTTACTACTACAAACCCTGTTGTTGGGAAAGATGGAAGGCAAAAGGAGACGGAGGCGGCAGAGGATGAAATGGTTAGATAGCATCACGGACTCAGTCGACATGAATCTGAGCAAACTCAAGACGTCTGTGAAGGACAGGGAAGCCTGGCACGCTGCAGTCCATGGGATGGCACAGAATTGGACATGCCTTAGCGACTGAACAACGACAAGGCCTAGGAAGCCAGGACACGTGAGCAATCCCTAAAGGATTTTTCCATAGCTCTGCTCACATTCCTCCTGCTAAAGTGTCAGCCCTGGTTCGCTGAGTCCCTGTGACAAAGATGTCACTGACAGGAAGCTCAGAACAGGACATAGCCCTGTGTCATCACATGTCCACATTTTTCTTTATTCATAGGTTTTAAGTTCCAGTTCTGTAAGACTTAAAAAAAAATCTTCAGGGTCAAAACGCATGACTGCAAAAGTAACCCTTCCACCCTGCCTTTTACTTGTATATTTTTTGGCCACATCGCACAGCATGTGGGATCTTAGCTCCCGGATCAGGCATCTAGTCTACACCCCTTGCACTGGAAGCGTGGAATCTTAACCACTGGGCCACCAGGGAAGTTCCTCCACCCTTCCCCCACTTTTAAAAGCTCATCTTGTACTTTTATTTAACATGTGTAGCATGAAATGTTTTTCAGTTTCTAATAAGTTCTATATTTTATTGTAGTATGGAGACATTTCAAGAGACATTCAAGGGACTTCTGAAAATGGAGTGATTTTTCAGAAATGTGCAGTGGTGAGTATTCATCGGTGGTTTATACTTAAAGAGAAAGTAATTGAATTTGCCGAAAATGTATATTAGGAGACTTATGTATTTAAAGAACTGGCCAATCACATGGCCGTCTACCCATATCTGGACACGGTGATGAAGTGACCCACAGGGATCTCATATTTTATATGGAAGCACCAGACTAAGATTTTTTTGGTAACAACAAATCATTACTGAAAATCCTCTGTGATTACTTAAAATGGGAAAGAAATCATGTATTTCCTCCCAGATTTTAACACTGGTATGATGCCAACAGTTTACAAATTTATGTAATGTCTTTTAGGTTTTTGATTCTTACTAATCTCATGAGATGATCTTCACATGACCCTTATGTTGAGGGTCCCCAAGGCCATCGTCAGGTTCAGTGGTTCCCTAGAAGGACTCAGGGAACTCAGAAATGCTGCTCTACTCACAGTCACAGTTTATTACAGCAGAGCGATATAGATTATAGTCAGCAAAGCCAAGAGCTTGTAGGACAGAGTTCTGGGGAGACCAGGCCCAAGACACCGGTCTTCTCCTGGCGGAACTGAAGGAGCAGCATTTAATTTTTCCCAGCAGTGGTGTGTGACATCACCAGGGAAGCTCACCCAAGCCGTGGAGTCCAGGATTTTTATTGAGGATCCACCATGATGGAGCACTCATGTCACTGACCTCAGTTACTCAGGTCACCTGAACACAGCTTTGCCCAAGGCCCTCACCATGAATCACACGGTTAGCACAGACCACCTGGGGTGGCCCAAGGCCATAAGTATAGCAAGACACTCTTACCAGACAAGATATTCCACAGGCTTTAAGGGCCAGCCTCTCAGGAGCTGGTCCTCTCTCTGGGACAGGCGGGGTTTGGACAGTCCAGGCCTGCTGAGCTAACTGTGTACTGCACAGCTCTCATTGCAGCCAGGCCCCTGGCTCTCTTGCCTCACTTCCTGGAATGCAGTTGGAGCTACCAGTTTCTCATGCGTCCTCCTAGAAATGCTTCCTGCTGCGTGAGTGTAGCTGTGAGTATGTGTGTGTGCCCGTGTGCACATACACACACATACCTTCTTTCTTCCCCTTTTTACGTAGGGAACAGTACCCTATACACCAAGTTTTACAGTTTGCTTTTTTCACTTATTACAATCCAGAGCTCATGCTTCTTGGGGGTGTACGTGGCTTCCCTCTCTTTTCTCAGCTCCTCTGTCTCTTTCAGCAGAGCTGGGAGAAGGAAGGGCAGGAATGGTGGGAAATAGGCTTTGAGAGAGGGGGCAGGACAAGGTGTCAGAGGCCAGGTGGGGAGACAGGCTGGAGACGGGCCACTGGCTTTGAATAACAGCTGTGCAAACACATGGGTGAGCAGAACCCGGAGGGCGACGGGCCAGGAGACAGGAGAGCAGCGCAGGGCAAACTTGGAGATCGGATGACAGTCAGAGGCCCTGGACTGGCTGGGACTGACTCTTCAAAATAATGGATTAAGAAAGGGCCGCCGTTTGTTTTTCTTGGTGACCCCAGTTTTGACAATCTCCCCTACAGTAGGATGTTTTTTCGTTTAAGTTTCTCTGTGGTTTCACTGCATTTCAGGGTCCTGGTTTCTTTGAACTGGTCTGAGCAACAACTTGTCAAGCAGGAGTCAAAATTCTCCCGGGGCCTTTGAAATCAGACCTGATGAATTCTAGAACCTTCATGAGATTGTAATCCCTTCCCTCTACCTGCTGGCCTAGTGGGTTCAGGTCGAGCTGGGGCCTTGCATTGGGAAGTCGGGCTCACCAGCGAGTCTGGCCTCATTTCTCCTCCTGTCCTAGGTGTCTGTGCAGAGTGAGTGGCCATCGGCCCACGTGCGACTGTTTGTGAACAACACCAGGACACCCACAGCCGCCAACCTCTCTGACCTGCTCTTACTTGACAACATCACAGGCCTCACTGTTAGGGAGTCAGCTGGAAACCAGACCTCGAGAGGCTTCCAGGCTTTCACGAAGAAGTTTCTGCAAGGTAATAGCCACGTGTACAAAGTTAAGGGTGGGATACGATGGAGATACACACAGATGGGCACAGAGCGCGGGATGGGCAGCAGGCATCTTCTCAGACATAGGACTTGTGTTCACGCCGTTGGTCCTCATGATGAAATCTGCTGGTGGGGCATCAGAGGAGATTCCTGCTCAGTGTCTGCAACCAGGAAGCTGGTTTGTCACTTAGGTTGAGAGGTGGGATTTGGGGAAGGATTTTTAAATATATGTATATTCAAAGTTTATTACAAACAATTTCAAATGTACACAAAGAGGTTATAGCGAACTCCACTGTATCCATCAGCCGGATGATCAAAATGACTGTCCCTCAGTGAAATGAAGAGCTTGTTTGGGGGAGTGCTGGACAGACACGGGAGGGGTTTGGCATCAGCTCAGGAAATGTGTTCTTGATGTGTTCAGCTGTGTTCAAGGGAGTGACTCTGCTGCTAATTAGCTCCCCTTCAAAGCGTGACCCCATCACTGGTGGGCTTTCAGAGGTGTGTTTCCTGAATTGAGCTTGTCATTGGTTAATTAAGGAGGTTTAAAACCAATTCTGGGGGCTCCGAAGTAATGCAGGAGACGCAGGTTCAATCCCTGATCCATGAAGATCCCACGTGCACAGAGCAACTAAGCTCGTGCACCACAACTCTCTAGAGCCTGGGCGCCCTACAACAAGGGAGGTCACCACAGTGCAAAGCCCACACCCCACACCTGGAGAGTAGCCCCCACTAGCCACAACTAGAGACAAGCCTGCACAGCAGTGAAGGCCCGGCACAGCCAACAATGAACAAGTAATTAAAAAGTAATAATTCTGGGATGCAGTTGTTACTCTGACTTCAGAGCTGTCAGTTTTGCTAGGAAGGTGGCACTTCTTTTATTCTGAGAAGGTGCTTTGTCTACAGATGAAGAAGCTAAGGTGATGAGGAACTTGCCCAAGGCCCAGGGTTGGCAGTCAAGGCAGAGGAACACTCAGTCTGACTTCTCCATCCACCCCATACCCACGATGTTATAGTGCCCCTCACAGGTCTGGGACTCTTACTGACCTGTCCACTTCCGTATACGTGGCCCACATTGCTCATCAATGCCACCACTCTTTCTGAGTCTAGATGAAACCTCAGAATCCATCTTAAGACCATACCATAGACAGAAGCTGTCAGTGGAGTTGGTGGAGTTGGTCACCGCAAGTAGTGACCTCTGCTGGTGCTGGTTTAAGCAATGGTGTAAAAACTGTCATGGTACATCTCAGCTAAGTGATCTTCAATGCCTGTCTTCAATGATGTAAAAATAAATCTCAGTTCTTAAGCTCGTGGTTAGAGACTGGAACATAGGGCTGAGAGCAGAGCCCAGACTCGATCTCAGACAGAGTTCCCTTGACCCCTGGCCATTTCAGAGCTGTGTGGCCTCTGGAAATCACTGCATTTCTCTGAGTTGCAGACGTGGTGTGTGTCCCCCAGGCTCACAGAGTCACTGCAGAGTCTGAACGGGGCGGCCTGGCCTGGCGCTCTGCCTGCGTCTCATTCTATTGCTCCAGTGGCCTTGTGTAGTCCGTGGTCCTACCACCCTGAACCGGGCCCTTTCCTCCCACGGCTCGGCATCAGCTCCTACTCTTGTGTCCCGCTGGAGGACCTTTCTCTGCTCCCCTGCCCCTCACTACTTCACCTGCTCGGAGCCAGGACCACACACTTGGCCCATGAACTCCCTGACTTCTGCTCTTGACACGTGCGCTCTGCACATCCCTGAATCTCAGCCCCTGCAGCTGTGAACTGTGGGTGCTGTGACACCCACTTCCAGGAGTCCTAAAGAAAAGGGAGCTCCCCACCCACAACTCCAGACCCCATTGGTTCACCCTGGGGTGTGACCCCTCCCTATAGCAGAGGTGCCTTCTCCTAACAGCTGGCGTTTCAATCCTGGCTTCTTATTATGGGGAGATTTGAATCAGAAACCCCGTCTTCTAGGGAAGCTTCTCTGTGTAATTAAGGAACAGCCAGCGACCATGAGGTCAGAAGGGACCCTCCGTGAGCCCGAATGGCCTTCTTCTCCCTCTCCTGGGTCTGGTCTGGCACTGCTCTCTGTGCCTTGTGCTGGGCTCCCAGGACCAGGCTGACTGGAGGTGTCAAAGTGGCAGCCAGTGTCGCCCGAAAGTTAGTTCTGTAAAGACTTTTCCTTCATTGTGTGAATAGGATCACTGGGAATAAATAGGTTCCCCACCTGGATTCCAAACAAAACAGAAAGGTTCTAGATTTCCTAAGTGGATGAGCTAAATACATCCTGGGTTAGGAAGGCTGACCTGCCCAGCCCCAGGCATTTCTGGATGGGTTGGGGGTCCAGGTAAAGCTCCCTGTGCCTGCCGACAGCCCTTCCGAGTGAGAGCAGAGTGGGCCCAAGAGCACGCCTGTGTGATTTACTCTCCATGCTAGAAAAGCATGTGAGCTCGAAGGGCCCTGGCTGCCGCCGCAGGCTGTGATGCCGCCGCAGGCTGTGATGCCGCCGCCTTTGGACAGCGGCCGTGTCTGGGGTGTGCAGGGGACCCCCTGATGACCTCACGTGCCTTCTCTCTGAACAGTCGGAGACTCCTTCTCGGTCAGCTACACAGCCTCGCTGGAGGCCAGAGACGTCGGGAGTGGAGACATCCTGCTGCTTCCTGCCCTGCTCTCCTTCCAGAGTTCGTCGCCGGTATTGTTACTTGTGTTTGTCTTGTCATTGTTGTTTTAGAAACCTCGAGCACAGTATCCATTGTTCACACTCTTCTTCCTTCCATCCTCCATTCATTCAGTGACGCCGAGTTCTGGATTAGTGAATGGGCCCTGGAATCTCACACATTTTGCCGTGAACCAGGCTCCCTTTTAGCTCCTTGTAACCTCTAAGGACCTGATTATCAAGATATGTCATCCATAGACGTTAATTCTTTTTTTTTTTTTTTGCCATGGTCTCATATTTACTTATACATGTCTACATAGGTTTTTTTTTCTTTTAAAAAAATTTATTTACATAGACGTTAATTTCTCATCACCATGTCTTGTGTGTAATAAGCACTCAGCCATATGCTTTCTATTGATATTGGTTTGCTAGAGCTGCTGTGAAAAGGTACCACAGACCAGCTGGCTCACATGTATTCGTTCACAGCCCTGGAGGCTAGAAGTTCAGGTCAGGGTGTGGGCAGGGTTGTCTTTCTGAGGCCTCTCTCCTTGGCTTGTAGACAGCTGTCTTCTCCCTGTGCCTCACATGGCCATCCCTCTGTGTCTGTCTGTGTCATAGTCTCCTTATAAGCACACTTGTCAGGTGGGGTTAGAGTCCACCGTGATGGCCTCGCTTTACCTTAATCATGACTGTAAAGGTTCTATCTCCAAATTCAGACACATTCCGAGACACTGGGGTCAGGGCTTCAGCTGTGGATTCTGGGGGGATGTGATTCAATCTGTCACCATTACCGTGAGCATTTGCATTTTCCATTCATTTTTTTGTTAGTCCACGTGGGTGGTGAATGCGGTTGTGCTTGGCCCATGCTGTGTGCTGTGCACCCCTGGGGCTACAGAGAGGGAGATGTGTCCTCCGGAGCCTGTGCTCTCGGGGTGGGTGTGTGGGTGTGTGTGTGTGTGTGTGTGTGTGTGTGTGTGTGTGTGTGTAAGCCGCTCAGTTGTGCTCTACTCTTTGCAACCCATAGACTGTAGCCCGCCAGGCTCCTCTGTCCATGGAATTCTCCAGGCCAGTCTAGGTTCGATACAGGATACAGGATGCTTGGGGCTGGTGCACTGGGATGACCCAGAGAGATGATATGGGGAGGGTTGTGGGAGGGGGGTTCAGGATTGGGAACTTATGTACACCTGTGGTGGATTTATGTCAATGTATGGCAAAACCAATACAGTATTGTAAAGTAAAAAAAAAAATGAATAAATAAAATAAAGAGCACACACAAAAAAGAAAAGGTATACTAAAAAAAATAAAAAAGAATACTGGAGTGTGTAGCCATTCCCTTCTCCAGGGGGTCTTCCCAGCCCAGGGATCAAACCTGGATCTGCTGCATTGCAGTTACTCTGGTCATTTTGTTCAGACTGCAGCCCCTGGAGGAAGTACTTTTCATAACAGATGTGGAAAACGAGGCTCCCAGCGTGACTACTCCAGGTCACATGGCAAAACCAAAATCAGACCTCACAGCTGCCAGCTCCTTCCATCTAAGGCTGAGAGGCCTGTGTGCGGTGTTTCTGCTGCAATAAGGAAACTAATCCTGGATAAAATTAAATAAAATGAAAGATTCCATAAAGGTAAAGACCAGATATGAGAAAGCCGTATGAAACTGTCAGAAAAGACGAATGTCTCAGAAAACAATTAAGTGCGAAGTCAAGAACGAGAACAGAGAAGGATAAAAAAAGGGAAATAAAAGGCCCAGAAAAAAATACTATCTGAATTTCAAAGGACAGGAAACCAAATATGGTAAAGTCAAAATTTAAGATAAAGGCAACAGTCAGAAACCCGCAGTGAGAAACTCAGAAACCCAGTGAAATAAAAAGCTCCCTGTGTAGAGTCATCAGGACTTTAGACCAAGGCGGCTTCACACCTCCCCAAAGAGCCTGGGGAGACTGGGGGGGCAGTGGGAGGCATGGAGTCGGGGCTCCCTGGCCGTCACCCCCTAATGGGTCCTGTCCATTGCTTTGCTTGGTGCCTGTGTGTGTTGTATCAACCCTATCACCCTTGTAACCCTCCATCCTCCCACTAGAATGTTGCTCCTTGAGACCTCATCAGTCTTATTTCCAATCTGTGTTCTTGGTGCCAAAAATACAGCCCTGCACACAGCAGGTGCTCAGTAGTTACTTGCTGAGTGAGTGCATGAGTGGAGCAGTGAACTAATGATTCTTGGGCAGGTGTTTTGTTTTGTTTTGTTTCTTTTTTAACTTCTTTGAGCCTTTGCTTTCTTATCAGTAAAAAGGGAGACTGTTCTAGGTCTCCAGTCTCTTGTGGGGATAAAAGCGATGACTTTATATTTGCATGTGGCTTTCAGTTTCCTTTCCCTTCCAAGCCTTCGGAGCTCTGTCTCTGGGCAGTTTTGTGGACAGAGTGGAGATTCTAGAGCTCCAGACTTGATGGTGTGTGTTCTAGGCTCCTCCCTGTTTGCATTAGTCTGTCATTATCACCTTTCTTAGACCTGCCTTGGAAAAGGTTCCTAGAAAGCTCGGTGTTTGCTGAGCAGATAAGGACTGGATAAGGCTCCTATGCCTTGTTCTCTAATTGATTCACCCAGCTGGACTTCAGAGTTTCTTTGGGTGACTCCTGGGCCTTCCTCTAGGATGGAGAGAAGGTCCAGTGTATTTGAAATAGAAAACGATCCAAGTCTGAGGGAAAATCTTGTCAGCTCCATATAAGAACATGGGTCTGCTTTGCTTGTCGGCTGTAAAGAGGCTCACACTACAAATAGGAGAATAAAGGAATAATTTAAAAATGCAGGTGCCCAGTGGGGTGAAATCCTTCACGTTGGCATGGACGTGGTGTCTGGTACTTCAGAGGCTGAAATGCTGCCCTCGCTGTGTTTTTAGAATGGTTCAGTGTTTCTGAGCTTGAGTTTTCCCACTTGAGAAATGGCGGGGGGAGGTCAAAAGATTCTCTTCAAACTCATCTCCTCCAGTTCTGACATTTTAAAATGGTATGAGAGCAATAAAAATAGTTACTGCTTTCTAATCCTCACCACAGGAGGAAGGTACTGTCAGAAATGCGCTGTGTTTGAGTCTAGAAACTACTTTCTCCAACTCACACATAGGTATATACACAGGTATACACATGTGTACATAGATAATAGACACATGCACCTCAGCTTCATACAAGGGTACATGAGACAGAACAGAGATGCAGCGGAGGTCAAGAGGGGGAGAATCTAGAACATTCATCTCCAGTTCCTTACCGTATATTGTGTAAACATCCTGCCCACCTTGTAAAACCATCACTGGATCTCACGTGGTCCTTGTTTCCCGGCTTCAGGCTGTGCTCTAAAACATGTTTCTTAAGCCTTGAAGTTTATATCATGGATATAGGCTGATGGTTTCTGTTTTGCAAAGAGATGGAGACAGGCTGTGTAGCACACTTTCAGCCCCTCTCTGTTTAGATCTTGGGTGTCAAGAAAGAGCAAGGACAGACCCAGAGGGAGAGAAGAGAGAGAGGAAGCCAGCCTTCGAACCCACTAGTTCAGAAAACCCTGAAATTCACAGGGCACCACAAATACTCTGCAGCACATACAATTCAGGAACAGAAAGGGCCAAGTGGTTGCTTCATAGGTGTCTCTTCTTTAAAGACGTGTGTGTGTGTTTTAATTTCCATCGTTCTTCAGTTGCTAAGTTTGTGTCTGACTCTTTCCGACCCCATGGACTGCAGCATGCCAGGCTTCCCTGTCCTTCACTATCTTCCGGAGTTTGCTGAGATTCATGTCCATTTGGGGAGAATCTAGAACATTCATCTCCAGTTCCTTACCGTATATTGTGTAAACATCCTGCCCACCTTGTAAAACCATCACTGGATCTCACGTGGTCCTTGTTTCCCGGCTTCAGGCTGTGCTCTAAAACATGTTTCTTAAGCCTTGAAGTTTATATCATGGATATAGGCTGATGGTTTCTGTTTTGCAAAGAGATGGAGACAGGCTGTGTAGCACACTTTCAGCCCCTCTCTGTTTAGATCTTGGGTGTCAAGAAAGAGCAAGGACGGACCCAGAGGGAGAGAAGAGAGAGAGGAAGCCAGCCTTCGAACCCACTAGTTCAGAAAACCCTGAAATTCACAGGGCACCACAAATACTCTGCAGCACATACAATTCAGGAACAGAAAGGGCCAAGTGGTTGCTTCATAGGTGTCTCTTCTTTAAAGACGTGTGTGTGTGTTTTAATTTCCATCGTTCTTCAGTTGCTAAGTTTGTGTCTGACTCTTTCCGACCCCATGGACTGCAGCATGCCAGGCTTCCCTGTCCTTCACTATCTTCCGGAGTTTGCTGAGATTCATGTCCATTGAGTTGGTGATGCTATCTAACCATCTCTTGCCTGTTTCTCCTTTGGCCTTCAGCCTTTCCCAGCATCAGGGTCTTTTCCAATGAGTCAGCTCTTTGCATCAGATCACCCAAGTATTAGAGCTTCAGCATCAGCCCTTCCAAGAAATATTCAGGGTTGATTTCCTTTATGATTGACTGGTTTGATCTCTTTGCAGTCCAAGGGACTCTCAAGAATCTTCTTTGGCACCACCATTTGAAGGCATCAAATCTTGGGTACTCAGCCTTCTTTATGGTCCAACTCTCACATCCATTTCCCTCCTTAAAACATCAGCTTGTCCAGCTGGCCTGTGGTGGGTTTGGGATGCCCCAGTGCTCCCAGTATAGCTGCCATAACAACTGTAGGACATGGATCAGGGGGTTTCCTGCTTTGGGCGGACCATCGCTCAGGTTAGAGGAAAATACCTCTAGAGTAGCTGTGATAGAATTAAACAGGGGTTGCCTAGCTCACTTGCCTAGGTCACTTGCCTAGCTCACTCTGGCTCCAAGTCTCCAGGCCAAGTTATCTACGATGATACAGCCACCACCATCACCACCTGCTACACCCAGCAGCACTCATACTTTCATAGCACTCTTCCTTATGGGCCAGGCACTCTTCTGATTCATCCTCACAGCCAGCTTACAAGATGAGTAAAATTCCCACTGTCAAGATGAGGAAACTGAGGCACAGAGAGGTCAGTACCTTGTCCAAAGCCAGAGTACTGGGGAATGATGAAGCCCAGCATGAACCTGCATAATCTGCTTCCTTCCACTCCTCTGCACTGCCTTTCAGTTGCAAGATATTCTGCCTCCAACCCCCAGAAAGAAGCATGTTCTCGTGTTGGGTCTCCTCAGATACCACGAGGTTGGACAGATAGCAGAGTAGATCATGAGAAATGCTGGACTGGATGAAGCACAAGCTGGAATCAAGATTGCCGGGAGAAATATCAGTAACCTCAGATACGCAGATGACACTACCCTTATGGCAGAAAGTGAAGAGGAACTAAAGAGCCTCTTGATGAAAGTGAAAGTGGAGAGTGAAAAATTTGGCTTAAAGCTCAACATTCAGAAAACGAAGATCATGGCATCTGGTCCCATCACTTCATGGGAAATAGATGGGGAAACAGTGGAAACAGTGGCTGAGTTTATTTTTCTGGGCTCCAAAATCACCCCGGATGGTGACTGCAGCCATGAAATTAAAAGACGCTTACTCCTTGAAGGAAAGTTATGACCAACCTAGACAGCATATTAAAAAGCAGAGACATTACTTTGCCAACAAAGGTCCATCTAGTCTGCTGCTGCTGCTGCTAAGTCACNCCCCACCCCCGACAGTCAAGACCACTTGTTACCTGGTGTCTCAGGCGCCAAAACCGGTTGACTGAACTGCTTTCTTTATGCTTTTTTCTAGAACAGAACCCACCTAAGAGCCCCCTTCACCATAACAGCGGAAGAAAAGATCACGGTAAGAGCAAACCTCTGACCGGGACATGCACAGCCCCCCCATTTGCATCTCTTCCTGTCTGCGGTCTGTGGTCTCTTGCTGTTCTCAGAGCCCAGGGGAGGGGCCCACTGCTGGCCTCAGCCTCCTAGACGCAAGCCAAGGCTGGGGGCTCCCTGCAGTCTGGGGTTCCCCAGTGGCCTGGGGGCTGTCTGGCTGGTTTTCTGAATACCCCTTCATCTGGGCAGGGATTGGTCACTGCCTGGGACTCACTTGAGGCCCCACCCACCCATCTGTACATCTGTTCAGCGGGCTGGTACTTGCCTTTCGGTGTTTGCCTGTGGCCAGTGGGTGGTCCGTGTTTTGTTTTCCCAGAGCTTCCCAGGGCCTAGAGACCTGCTTCTGCAGTCCACCACGAACACTTCTCCCTTTTTCTTCAGCATTTGCTCACCCACAGCTCATGCATCCATTCATTCACGTGCTCGTCAAGTGTTTATTCATCATATAAACACAGTTCACATTTCTTCAGCCCTCAGTGCATGCATGCTAAGTTGCTTCGGTCATGTCCAACTCTTTGTGACCCTGTGGGTTGTTAGCCTACCAGGCTCCTCTGTCCATCGGATTCTCCAAGCAGTAATACTGGAGTGGTTGTTATGCCCTCCTCCAGGAGATCTTTAAGACCCAGGGATCCAACTCACGTCTCTTGTGCCTCCTGCATTGACAGGTGGATTCTTTACCACTAATACCACCTGGGAAGCCTCCCAGTAATTGCCAGGCCAAGGAGTTTACATTTGCTGAATTGTGATATCTTCACTACAATCTTGGGGGATAGATTGAACTTTTAAATTGCCTCCATTTCTTATATGGGGAAACTGCAGCATGCCGAGGTCAAGGCATTTGCCCAAGGTCACATGACCATGTATCAGGGCTCCCAAGACCACCCCTAGATGCAGGGTTTCCCTAGGAGGACCCAAAGCACTGCACACATTGTCATACTCAGGCTAATGTATGATAGAGAAAGGTACAGAGCAGAATCAGCAAAGGGAAGAGACATGCGGGATGGGCTCTGGAGACACCAAGTACAGGCTTCCCAGGTTCTCCCAGTGGAGACACGCAGGGCACACTGAATTCCTCCAGCATGGAGTTGTGACATCACATGTGAACTCCTGTCCATCAGGGAATCATTAGAGACCTGGTGCCTGGCACCTCCCAGCAGGACAGCGTGTATTGAGTGTAAACCACACCATGTGCACAGCAGTTTAGGCCGTGAGCCTAAACTGCTGTGGGAACTGGTGGGAACTCTCTGAAATCCGAGTTCCGAGACACCAGCCACGGCCCAGCATCTGGAGCAGGCCTGCTGTGTGAGTGCCTTTCTCCACAGCTGGTGTTAGAATGGGATTTGAACCCAGGCCCTCTGGCTCCAGAGCCCTGCTGTTGGACAGTGAGCCACACTGCCTCCTAGCAAGCCAAATTCCTGCACAGAAGAGGCAGGAATAAAACCCGAGGCAGGCACACAGGTGTAGACAGTTCTCCTGGCTGGTCCATGCGCCCCCACTGTGCCCTACGTTGTGTGTGGCCCTCAACAGGTAAAGATCCCTGATTGGGGCTGATTGTCATCATTGCCTGTGATTGCCCCTCAGCAGAGGAGGTAGCTGATGGTTGTGTGATTGCAATAAAGGTCAGAGAACATTCATTTAATATANTTCTCCTGGCTGGTCCATGCGCCCCCACTGTGCCCTACGTTGTGTGTGGCCCTCAACAGGTAAAGATCCCTGATTGGGGCTGATTGTCATCATTGCCTGTGATTGCCCCTCAGCAGAGGAGGTAGCTGATGGTTGTGTGATTGCAATAAAGGTCAGAGAACATTCATTTAATATATATTTATGAGCCCTTCCTCCATGGCTTGATAGCTCAGTTGGTAAAGAATCTGCCTGCAATGCAGGAGATCCCAGTTCAATTCCTGGGTCAGGAAGATCCACTGGAGAAGGGATAGGCTACCCACTCCAGTATTCTTGGCTTCCCTGGTGGCTCAGCTGGTAAAGAATCCACCTGCAATGCAGGAGACCCCAGTTTGATCCCTGGGTTGGAAAGATCCTCTGGAGAAGGGAAAGGCTACCCACTGCAGTATTCTGGCCTGGAGAATTCCATGGACTGTATAGTCCATGGGGTCGCAAAGAGTCGGACACGACTGAGCGACTTTCAGTTCACCTCCGTGGCCCAGACCCTCTCATGAGGATGTAGACTTCACCTCCGTGGCCCAGACTCTCTCATGAGGGTGTAGACACACTATATCCAGGTCTTCAGGGCTGCCTCTGGCTCACGCATTGCCTTCAGGAGAAGCAGGAATAGGTGGCCCCCCAGGCTGTAGACAGCACAGGTCTGGAGCCAAAGCGCCCAGGTTCAAATCCTGTTCTAATACCAGCTGTGCAGAAGGGTGTTCACACATAGGCCTGAGACTTCTGTCCTTTGGGAGTCCTGCTCCAGATGCCTGTTCAAGATCCATGGGTGCAAGGCTAGGCGGTGGAGCAGTGGGTTGGATTTCAGCCCCACTGGTCCCTGGGCCAGGTAACCTCTGCCTGTGGACCATGTTCATGAAGGTCATTATCAAGTGGAGAGATGAGACGAGTCAGATGGCCCTATATGTTGTGGGGAAAATAAGCTTTTACACCAGAAGCCTGACTTTGAATCCCTGTTCCTCCACTGATTGTATGTGACACTGGGCACGCTACTTACCTCCCTGGACTTCAGTATGCTAGTTGTAAAATGAGAATAATAGTAATACCTGCTTTATAGGGTGATGACCACAGTAAATGGATTGAGGCAGGCAAAGTACTGAGCACAGAGCCTGGCATTCTCTAAGTGCTCAATAAGCCTCATCAATGTTGTGAAACATGCAAACAATACTGTTGTGCAACTGTTCTGTATTAATTGTGTGTAAATGTTGTGTATCAGGGTCTCAAGCTCAACTTCCATGAGAGTCACACCAGTGCTGCAAGTGTGTGAGTCAGGCCCATGGAAGACTCTAAGCTGTAGGGGAGTCTGTGGCAGCCTGGAGATTCAGACTGCCCACTATCCGTCTCCTGACCCTGCAACATTAAACAAGAGGAAAAAAGCCAAACAGTGTACATCAGCTGTGACTGAATTTGTGAGGTTGTCCCAAAGAAAGGCAATGCCAAAGAATGCTCAAACTACCGCACAATTGCACTCATCTCACACGCTAGTAAAGTAATTAAAAGAAAAGGTATACTAAAAAAAAATAAAAAAGAATACTGGAGTGTGTAGCCATTCCCTTCTCCAGGGGGTCTTCCCAGCCCAGGGATCAAACCTGGATCTGCTGCATTGCAGTTACTCTGGTCATTTTGTTCAGACTGCAGCCCCTGGAGGAAGTACTTTTCATAACAGATGTGGAAAACGAGGCTCCCAGCGTGACTACTCCAGGTCACATGGCAAAACCAAAATCAGACCTCACAGCTGCCAGCTCCTTCCATCTAAGGCTAAGAGGCCTGTGTGCGGTGTTTCTGCTGCAATAAGGAAACTAATCCTGGATAAAATTAAATAAAATGAAAGATTCCATAAAGGTAAAGACCAGATATGAGAAAGCCGTATGAAACTGTCAGAAAAGACGAATGTCTCAGAAAACAATTAAGTGCGAAGTCAAGAACGAGAACAGAGAAGGATAAAAAAAGGGAAATAAAAGGCCCAGAAAAAAATACTATCTGAATTTCAAAGGACAGGAAACCAAATATGGTAAAGTCAAAATTTAAGATAAAGGCAACAGTCAGAAACCCGCAGTGAGAAACTCAGAAACCCAGTGAAATAAAAAGCTCCCTGTGTAGAGTCATCAGGACTTTAGACCAAGGTGGCTTCACACCTCCCCAAAGAGCCTGGGGAGACTGGGGGGGCAGTGGGAGGCATGGAGTCGGGGCTCCCTGGCCGTCACCCCCTAATGGGTCCTGTCCATTGCTTTGCTTGGTGCCTGTGTGTGTTGTATCAACCCTATCACCCTGGTAACCCTCCATCCTCCCACTAGAATGTTGCTCCTTGAGACCCCATCGGTCTTATTTCCAATCTGTGTTCTTGGTGCCAAAAATACAGCCCTGCACACAGCAGGTGCTCAGTAGTTACTTGCTGAGTGAGTGCATGAGTGGAGCAGTGAACTAATGATTCTTGGGCAGGTGTTTTGTTTTGTTTTGTTTCTTTTTTAACTTCTTTGAGCCTTTGCTTTCTTATCAGTAAAAAGGGAGACTGTTCTAGGTCTCCAGTCTCTTGTGGGGATAAAAGCGATGACTTTATATTTGCATGTGGCTTTCAGTTTCCTTTCCCTTCCAAGCCTTCGGAGCTCTGTCTCTGGGCAGTTTTGTGGACAGAGTGGAGATTCTAGAGCTCCAGACTTGATGGTGTGTGTTCTAGGCTCCTCCCTGTTTGCATTAGTCTGTCATTATCACCTTTCTTAGACCTGCCTTGGAAAAGGTTCCTAGAAAGCTCGGTGTTTGCTGAGCAGATAAGGACTGGATAAGGCTCCTATGCCTTGTTCTCTAATTGATTCACCCAGCTGGACTTCACAGTTTCTTTGGGTGACTCCTGGGCCTTCCTCTAGGATGGAGAGAAGGTCCAGTGTATTTGAAATAGAAAACGATCCAAGTCTGAGGGAAAATCTTGTCAGCTCCATATAAGAACATGGGTCTGCTTTGCTTGTCGGCTGTAAAGAGGCTCACACTACAAATAGGAGAATAAAGGAATAATTTAAAAATGCAGGTGCCCAGTGGGGTGAAATCCTTCACGTTGGCATGGACGTGGTGTCTGGTACTTCAGAGGCTGAAATGCTGCCCTCGCTGTGTTTTTAGAATGGTTCAGTGTTTCTGAGCTTGAGTTTTCCCACTTGAGAAATGGCGGGGGGAGGTCAAAAGATTCTCTTCAAACTCATCTCCTCCAGTTCTGACATTTTAAAATGGTATGAGAGCAATAAAAATAGTTACTGCTTTCTAATCCTCACCACAGGAGGAAGGTACTGTCAGAAATGCACTGTGTTTGAGTCTAGAAACTACTTTCTCCAACTCACACACAGGTATATACACAGGTATACACGTGTGTACATAGATAATAGACAGATGCACCTCAACCTCATACAAGGGTACATGAGACAGAACAGAGATGCAGCGGAGGTCAAGAGGGGAGAATCTAGAACATTCATCTCCAGTTCCTTACCGTATATTGTGTAAACATCCTGCCCACCTTGTAAAACCATCACTGGATCTCACGTGGTCCTTGTTTCCCGGCTTCAGGCTGTGCTCTAAAACATGTTTCTTAAGCCTTGAAGTTTATATCATGGATGTAGGCTGATGGTTTCTGTTTTGCAAAGAGATGGAGACAGGCTGTGTAGCACACTTTCAGCCCCTCTCTGTTTAGATCTTGGGTGTCAAGAAAGAGCAAGGACAGACCCAGAGGGAGAGAAGAGAGAGAGGAAGCCAGCCTTCGAACCCACTAGTTCAGAAAACCCTGAAATTCACAGGGCACCACAAATACTCTGCAGCACATACAATTCAGGAACAGAAAGGGCCAAGTGGTTGCTTCATAGGTGTCTCTTCTTTAAAGACGTGTGTGTGTGTTTTAATTTCCATCATTCTTCAGTTGCTAAGTTTGTGTCTGACTCTTTCCGACCCCATGGACTGCAGCATGCCAGGCTTCCCTGTCCTTCACTATCTTCCGGAGTTTGCTGAGATTCATGTCCATTGAGTTGGTGATGCTATCTAACCATCTCTTGCCTGTTTCTCCTTTGGCCTTCAGCCTTTCCCAGCATCAGGGTCTTTTCCAATGAGTCAGCTCTTTGCATCAGATCACCCAAGTATTAGAGCTTCAGCATCAGCCCTTCCAAGAAATATTCAGGGTTGATTTCCTTTATGATTGACTGGTTTGATCTCTTTGCAGTCCAAGGGACTCTCAAGAATCTTCTTTGGCACCACCATTTGAAGGCATCAAATCTTGGGTACTCAGCCTTCTTTATGGTCCAACTCTCACATCCATTTCCCTCCTTAAAACATCAGCTTGTCCAGCTGGCCTGTGGTGGGTTTGGGATGCCCCAGTGCTCCCAGTATAGCTGCCATAACAACTGTAGGACATGGATCAGGGGGTTTCCTGCTTTGGGCGGACCATCGCTCAGGTTAGAGGAAAATGCCTCTAGAGTAGCCGTGATAGAATTAAACAGGGGTTGCCTAGCTCACTTGCCTAGGTCACTTGCCTAGCTCACTCTGGCTCCAAGTCTCCAGGCCAGGTTATCTACGATGACACAGCCCCCACCATCACTACCTGGTACACCCAGCAGCACTCATACTTTCATAGCACTCTTCCTTATGGGCCAGGCACTCTTCTGATTCATCCTCACAGCCAGCCTACAAGATGAGTAAAATTCCCACTGTAAAGATGAGGAAACTGAGGCACAGAGAGGTCAGTGCCTTGTCCAAAGCCAGAGTACTGGGGAATGATGAAGCCCAGCATGAACCTGCATAATCTGCTTCCTTCCACTCCTCTGCACTGCCTTTCAGTTGCAAGATATTCTGCCTCCAACCCCCAGAAAGAAGCATGTTCTCGTGTTGGGTCTCCTCAGATACCATGAGGTTGGACAGATAGCAGAGTAGATCATGAGAAATGCTGGACTGGATGAAGCACAAGCTGGAATCAAGATTGCCGGGATAAATATCAGTAACCTCAGATATGCAGATGACACTACCCTTATGGCAGAAAGTGAAGAAGAACTAAAGAGCCTCTTGATGAAAGTGAAAGTGGAGAGTGAAAAATTTGGCTTAAAGCTCAACATTCAGAAAACGAAGATCATGGCATCTGGTCCCATCACTTCATGGGAAATAGATGGGGAAACAGTGGAAACAGTGGCTGAGTTTATTTTTCTGGGCTCCAAAATCACCCCGGATGGTGACTGCAGCCATGAAATTAAAAGACGCTTACTCCTTAGAAGGAAAGTTATGACCAACCTAGACAGCATATTAAAAAGCAGAGACATTACTTTGCCAACAAAGGTCCATCTAGTCTGCTGCTGCTGCTGCTAAGTCGCTTCAGTCGTGTCCGACTCTGTGTGACCCCATAGACAGCAGCCCACCGGGCTCCCCCATCCCT
>SJYX01024881.1:308288-356937 GCA_006410675.1 Oreotragus oreotragus
AAGCTGGGCATCCTGCCAGGCACTGGGAGAACAAGTCACCATATTTTACTCCAAGGATCTGGATCTAATCAAGAGTGAGACATTTAAACCAATTAGCATGTCATCCAAATTCATTTAGAGTGTAATTCCTGTAAGAATAATAGTGGAATTGGGGGGAGGAATGTGATCAAATCAATCAAAGTTTCATCTGAAAATATAAATTTTTGAGGCTAGATGAGAAATTGTTGAAATGAAGGATAACATGGGAAGATTTGCCATATCAGATATGAAAAATTACAAAGCTGCATTAACACTATATGCAGGTCTTGCAAGAGAAACTAGACCAGTGGATCAAAACAGAGTATCTACACATATGTGAATCTGATAAAATGATATTTCAACTCAATGGGGAGAGAATGTTTCATTTATTAATTTGGAGAGCAACTGACTGGATCTTCTGGAAGAAAAATGAAGATGAATTCCCTCAATACATGTAAATCTAAATAGATGAAACAGTTTGTAAAAAGTAAATCCCGGTTAATATGCTATGGGGAAAAAAACATCAAGGAAAATCATGGATATTGTCACTCTGCTTATTTAACTTATATTCAGAGTTCATCATGTGAAATGCTGGGCTGGATGAAGCACAAGCTGGAATCAAGATTGCTGGGAGAGATGTCAACAACCTCAGATACGCAGATGACACCACCCTTATGGCAGAAAGTGAAGAGGAACTAAAGAGCCTCTTGATGAAAGTGTGAAAGTGAAGGAGAAAGTGAAGGAGAGTAAAAAAGATGACTTAAAACTCAACATTCAGAAAATGAAGATCATGGCATCCAGTGCCATCATTTCGTGGCAAATAGATGGGGAAACAATGGAAACAATGAGACTTTATTTTCTTGGGCTCCAAAACCACTGCAGATGGTGACTGCAGCCATGAAATTAAAAGACACTTGCTCTGTGAAAGAAAAGCTATGACCAACCTAGACAGCATATTAAAAAGCAGAGACATTACTTTACCCACAAAGGTCCATCTAGTCAAAGCTATGGTTTTTCCAGTGGTCATGTATGGATGTGAGAGTTGGACTGTAAAGAAAGCTGAGCTTTTGAACTGTGGTATTGGAGAAGACTCTTGAGAGTCCCTTGGACTGCAAGGAGATCCAACCAGTCCATTCTAAAGGAGATCAGTCCTGAATATTCATTGGAAGGACTGATGTTGAAGCTGAAACTCCAATACTTTGGCCACCTGATGTGAAGAGCTGACTCATTTGAAAAGACCCTGATGCTGGGAAAGATTGAGGGCAGGAGGAGAAGGGGANATCCTAAAGGAGATCAGTCCTGAATATTCATTGGAAGGACTGATACTGAAGCTGAAGCCCTGGTACTTTGGCCATCCATGTGAAGAGCCTACTCACTGAAAAAGACCCTGATGCTGAGAAAGATTGAAGGCAAAAGGAGAAGCGGATGACAGGGAATGAGATGGTTAGATAGCAACTCAATGGACATGAGTTTGAGCAAACTCTGGGAGACAGTGGAAGACAGGGGAGCCTGCTGTACTGCAGTCCTTGGGGTTGCAAAGAGTAGGACAGGACTGAGTGACTGAACACCGACAGCAATGTCTTTATGATGCATTGTTGTTGTTTAGTTGTTCAGTCATGTCCGACTGAACATACAGGTTAAATGAGCAGGCTGACAATATACAGCCTTGCCATTTCCTACACCAGCTTTTTATGATATATAAAGAGCTCTATTAGTTTATAAGATAAAGAATGCCTCTGTAAGTAGATATGTATGATATGAGAATTTCTCAAATACAGGNCCTAAAGGAAATCAGTCCTGAATATTCATTGAAAGGACTGATATTGAAGCTGAAACTCCAATACTTTGGCCACCTGATGTGAAAAACTGACTCCTTGAAAAAGACCCTGATGCTCAGAAAGATTGAAAGTGGAAGGAGAAGGGGATGACAGAGGATGAGATGGTTGATGGCATCACCAACTCAATGGACATGACTTAGTAAACTCTGGGAGCTGCTGATGGACAGGATGGCCTGGCATGCTGCAGTCCATGCGGTCACAAAGAGTCAGATACAACTGAGCGACTGAACGTTTTATTCTTTTTTGATGGAAAATTTTAAGAAAACAATTTACAGGATAGATAGCAATAAAAACTTTAGTGTATAAACAAGTAAAGGACACTCAATACCTTAATCTTCCACATCTATCCCTTTCCTTTCTTAATGGCATTGCCTTGGTTTATTTAGAGCCTTATGATTTCAACTGGAGACATTAACACGTCTTCTAATTAAATCTCCCTGCTTGTAAACTGGGATTTTTCCCATCCATCCCATACACTCTCATCAGATTGAACTTTTAATTCCCTGGCATTCAAAGCTCTCCATGATGAGGAAAGTCTGATTTACCTTACCTTTATAACTCTACGTTCCACTATCTTTTCGCATGTAGAACTGGTATAGTCATAAACCGCTGGTGGGCACATATGTAACAGTATACTTACACAGAAATATTTGAGGGCGATTTCATAATCTTTAAAACTAAGAATATCCAGATCCTTTAATCTACCATTTGCCAACATTTCTACTTCAACAAATTTATGCTAGAGACATCTGCACAAGATAGGCACATATAGGATATATTTAATGCAGTACAATTTGTTAAAGAACAAAGAAAAAAATTGAGAGGGAAACAAACCACATGCCTTGTAACAAGCTAATGACTTATAAAAGTATGACACAGTTATATCATATGCAGCTACTGAGAAGAATAAGGTACCTGAAAGGGAAAGAGGTTCAAGATATGTTTCTAAGAGGAAAAAAAAGCTAAAAAAAAAAATCAGTGATGATTTTGAAAAAGTTGCCAAAAAATAGATGGTGTGAATGATGATCATGAGATGAGGTATTTGTTGTATATATAGTAGGAAGAAACTGATGAAATATCTTTGGAGAATGAGATTATAGGAGGTTTACTCTGCTTGTTATCTACTTCAGATAGATAACATCTACTCCATAACGTTTGAATTTTCCCATAATGAGCATATTCGTTTTTTTAAATTGCCAAGATACTTTAAAATTTTTTATTTTTTTTAAATTAAAAAAAATTTTTTTTTAATTTTTTATTTTTTAAATTTTATTTTATTTTACTTTACAGTACTCTACTGGTTTTGGCATACATTGACATGAATCTGCCACGGGTGTACACGAACTCCCAAACATGAACCCCCCTCCCTCCTCCCAACCCCCATCATCCCTCCAGATCATCCCGACACTGGGACTTCCCTGGTGGTCCAATGGTTAGGAATCCGCCTGCCAATTCAGGGGACGTGGGTCCGATGCTAGGGTGGGAAGATTCCATGTGATGCAGGGCAACTAAGCCCATGCGCCACAACTACCGAGCCAGTGCCCTAGAGCCTGTGCTCCCCAACAAGAGGAGTCACCACAACGAGAAGCCTGCGCATCAAAGCAGCAGCCCCTGCTCTCTCCAGCCAGAGGAAAGCCCGTGAAGCAACAGACACCCAGCGTGGCCAAGTAAACAATAAAATAAAAAGTCATGGAGAAGGAAATGGCACCCCACTCCAGTACTCCTGCCTGGAGAATCCCATAGACAGAGGAGCCTGGTAGGCTACAGTCCCTGGGGTCGCAAGGAGTCAGACACGACTGAGTGACTTAACCCAATCCAATGTATATGTATAACTGATTTCACTTTGCTGTACATGTGACACTAACACAACATTGTAAATCAACTATACACTAATAAAAAAAAATTTTAAGTACAAAAAAAAAAAAGTCAAGGCTACAAATACAAGAAAAACAAATTACTTACGGTTGTCATAAATTGGGTTGGAGACAACAGGATGTAGAGCAGTTGTTAAATTACCATGTTCATCAGGGAGGAAAACTTGAAAACATAATCTCACCACGTTGAGGTCACAATCTTCAATATCAAGCAGCTGTTGTTCAGGGACTGAATAGTACATTAAAAAAAAATAAGAATATAGAATAGTCACATAGAACTAAAGCCCTGTTAAGTCCTCCTCCCTGCCCAATACAGCCAATAACCTTTAGTAGCATCTAAATCTGTACTAACAAAAATACAACGGTACACAATCTCAAGCCAGCCTTTTATGCTTTTCATCATATATTTCATTATCCATCATAATTCATAAGTAATGACCATGGTCAGGGAGTAACTATCCCAGTCATCTGGTATTTAAAGCAGAACCCCAAAGTTGCATAAATCAAATTTATACAAAAAATGATTGTAGGTTTTATACAACAAAGACTAGGCATTCATTCACTAATTTAACAAATATGTATTTAGTTCAGTCATGCATTAAGGACTCTGCAAATTATCTCCAAAATCTGCATAAGAATTACTCCATTTTACAGATGAGGAACTGATTTTAAAGAAATGAAATTACATTTCTAACGTTTCACAGCTAAGAAGTGGCAAAGAATTCAAACTCAGGCCACTGAATCCAGAGCCTATGCTCTTAAAAAAACTGAACCCTATTACAAAATTTTACATATGTGTTGCATAAAAATGACATACACAGGAAACATGGATCAATATTTTAGGGGTCAAATACCAAGAGGATACTAGATGAGTTAAGTCAGCTAATTTCCTTAAGAAATTTTATGTGCAAACTTAACTTTCCTCAAAAGAAAAAAAAAAAACCCACAGCAGGAAAACTTCACAGTTCTGAAAAAAAATTTTTTAACATGCTTTATAACATAATATAATGACAGTCTGTTAAACTGCTATTTAAAATAAATCTATTTCCAAAAAATAAATAAATAAATAAAATAAATCTATTTCCAAAGGAAAATATAACTGCCTTTTCAAAGAATACTATAAGGTGTAGCAATCAACTATAACAGCCATGTTTATAAAAAGCATGAAACACATATATTAAATTATATGACAATTTTATTTTTCAAAAAGCATTAAAACTTGAAATATGAAATTTGAAAATGGTTAAAACCCAAATACTTTATTCTCACAGTTAGTAATAATAAAAATGATAATATATTTTTGACTGTTTTTATGTAAACTATACTCAGTAGCTTTCATGATATTAAAAATTATTCCACTGTCAGCATTCTTAAGCCTACAATTCCAAAGAGCCTACAAAAACATATCTGTACAACTAAAAGGTCAAATGTTATAATACAAACACCTGTATCACAGCAATCTCTGCTGGCACAATTAGGTAGGCAATGAGAGATCCACATCATCAAAATAATTTTTTTAAACATTATAAATTTACAGTTTAAGGCAATGTTTCTCAATTCCTAAGATGAGTAATCAATACATACAAAAATAAATTAGAAAAGTGCTCTGACAAGTTTAAAAACAAATGGATAAACTGTGACAGCTACGTAATAAAAAAGAACTATGAATATAAACACAAACATGTATGTATCTCAAAAATGTTACGTGAGCAAAAGGAACCAGATATAAAATATATACCACATGCTTTCATTTGTATGACAATTCTCCTCACGAGAACATGCCTCTCGCAAAGAAGAGATTAACTGACGACAAAAGAAAGCAAATAGCTGACTGGAGCCAGAGAGGGGAGAGGGAATTGACTGGAAGGTAGACAGATTTTGTAGTAATAGTGGAGGTAGTAGAAATTTTTCTCATCTGGACTATGGTGGTGTTACATACATCTGAGTGGATCCTACTGTAGAGAAATAAGACCTCAAGAAAACTTTAAAAATCTTTTAAAATAGTACATGGAGGAAAAATAAATTGGTTAATAAACCAGGAATGGGAATAAAGATATATTTATTATAATTCAGGATCAAAGAAACCCAGAGAGGTAAGTTCAGGATAAGAGGCTTCTTGTTTGCCAACTTAGAGGTAGCTAAGAGGATGAGAAATTGAGATGAGCTTTCAAAAGCCTATAGATGAAAAATAAAGGAATGCAGGGTCTGCCAAAGATAGAGAATCTGATAAATGCCCAGTGCTTTGGCTGGGGCTTTGAGAAGTTAAACCCAAAGTAAGGGTGAACTGGATGGAAAGATAACAGACTTCACAGGGATAAAAGCCCAGCTTCAAATAACCTAAATCATTCACTAATTTTAGATGATCTCAGACTTCTAGTGTGACTAGCCACTTACCACAAGAAAGCCTTCTGAAGGGAGATTATATCCTAGACATCAAAACTTTGTGTATAAGGTGACTGGTGAAAGTGAAAGTTGCTTATTTGCGTCTGATTTTTTTGTGACCCCATGGACTATAGAGTCCATGGAATTCTCCAGGCCAGAATACTGTACTCTATTTTAAATAAGCAGGCATAAGAAGAAGTGAAAGTGAAAGTGTTAGTTGCTCAGTCATGCCTGACTCTTTTTGATCGACTGTAGCCCACCAGGCTCCTCTGTCCATGGGATTCTCCAAGCAACAATGCTGGAGTGGGTAGCCATTCCCTTCTCCAGGGGATCTTCCCAACTCAGGGACTGAACCTGGGTCTCCTGCATCTCCTGCAGGTGGATTCTTTACCTCTGAGCTACCAGGGAAGCCCTGGCAAAAGAGACAAAGTAATTTTTTTTTAAGACAAGAAACATACAGAAACAGACCACAAACATTCCACATAATTTTCAGACACATGACTTAAAATAACTATATTTAATATATTTAAGGAGTTAAAGATAATGCTGAGAGTTCAGCAGAGTACTTGAAACTATTAGAAAAGGAACCAAGCAAAATTCAATAGAACTGAAAAACACAATAAACTGAAATTTAAAATGTCATCAAATTTATCAACTGTTTTATAGAAAACACTTCATGTCTTATCTTTTTATAGAAACCAAGGACTAAAATCTACAACATTTTATACTAAGAGGTTTATATATATAAATATATATATATAGATTTTTTTTTCTACTAAGAATTTTTAAAGTATTCATCTACACTGAAATCTAAGGCATTTGAAAGCTGATTTTTATACATGGCAAGAAGCAGGGAATCCAACTTTCCTCAGCTTCATTTATCAGCTATCAATATTTCCTCCCTTTCTCTTGATCTGACATGCTACCACTGTCATTTGCTAAAGGTTCATATTTTCATAAGTCTGTTTCTGGGCTCTGTTTTACTCTACTGGTCATTTAGTCTATTGTTACCACAATACTACTTAATCAGTACTTCTTCATAATAAACTCCAGTATCTCATAACTATTCCTTCATAATAAGTCCTAATAGCTGATAAGGTCAGTTTCTCATTGCTGTTCCTCTTATATAAATTATCCTCCTTTTCCTGTTCAGAATCATATTATCATATTTATTGAAAATTCTTGTTGGGAGTTTGGAATTTCACTGAACCTATATATCAATTTGGTAAAAAATACTGTCTTACATTATTGATAATAAAGAACATGATATACCTCTCCATCTATCTAGGTGTGTTCATAATGGGCTTCCCTAGTGACTCAGTGGTAAAGAATCCACTTGCCATTGCAGGAGATGTGGGTTTGATCCCTAGATTGGGAAGATCCTCTGGAGAAGGAAATGGCAACCCACTTCACTATTTTTGCCTTGGAAATCCCATGGACGGAGGAGCCTGGCAGGCTACTGTCCACAGGGTCACAAAAAGAATAGGATATACTTAGATGCTAACCAACAAAACAACAATTATCTCATAATAAAATTTTGAAATTTTCTCTAAAGAAATCTTGATCATGATTTCTTAGATCTGTTGCTAGTTATTTTATATTTTCTGAAAATATTTCCTTTAATTATTTGCTGCTATCCTATGGAAATGCAACTGACTTTTGTATGTTACTTTTATATGCATTCACCCTTTTATTAATAAACATTAATAATTTATATATCCTTTTGCATTCTCACTGTAAATAATAGCTTCCAATAATTGGTTTTATTTCCTCAGTTTTGACTAGATCTCTGTGCACTGGTTACAATCTCCACTACAGTGCGAATAGAAGCAGCAAGAGTGCACATCCTTTTCTCATTCCTAACTTCAGAGTGAATGCTTCCATTTCCTCCACTTAATGTTTACTGTAGGCTTTTTAATACATACATAGCACAATACAATAGGCCTTATTTTAAAAAGTCTGCAATGTGAAAAATGATAGTTGCAAGTCTAACAAAAGTAAGCATGAGACTAATCAAATTCTCTTAAATTTTTCTTAAACTAGTTTAAAATTTCTCTTTATACCTTATCAAAAGGATAAATACAAGGTAACACTTATTCTCCTTAAGCCACCTTTATAAATAAATGTCACTCCTTAGTCTTAGGAGCAGTGTATATGCAGTAAGAATCTTATTTTTATCAAAAAGATATGATCATGATTTCTTCTGAAAGTAGGGATTAAAATTTTTAAATCAATTATAACACCTACTAGCAAAAGAGATGTGACTTTTCTAATTTACTACTACTACTACTAAGTCACTTCAGTCGTGTCTGACTCTGTACGACCCCATAGATGGCAGCCCACTAGGCTCCACCATCCCTGGGATTCTCCAGGCAAGAACACTGGATATTCTAATTATTGCTAAATATTACTAAAATTTAAAAAGTGATTAATGAGGCAAAAATATACAGTACACAGATTAATACTTTTAAGAGCTATATCTCATTTAAGGAAAAAAAAGTTTAGTGATAATTCATTTAATTTCTGTTACTTAAAATATATAGATATAATACAGTAAAAGCTAACATTTAAGTGCTTGTTTGCCAGGCAAAAGGTAAATGGTCACAGCAATCTACCATTCATGACTTATTCTTTCAACATATTTATTGGGTTTTTATTATGTGCTACACACTAAAACAAATGCCAAATAGAGATATGAAAAGACAGTGCCTGCCCTTAATGAGATTAGTGTCTGGATGAGAAACAGATATATAAGCTAAAATTATATAATGTAATAACATGAAAAGTGTTATAATGGGAGTATGTTCAAGGCATATGCCTTTATACTGAAGGCATAAAAGAAGTGTCCCAAGTTCTGCACAGGGTAATAAAGAAGGCTTTCTAAAATGATTGCAATGAAGAAAGGATAACAAAGTACACAAAAGCTTTTTCTGCCTTCTTGCTTTTTAAGCTTTAAGTTGTGAGGAAAGGCTCTTATTTTCTTGTATTTAACCACACTTTAAGAGAAGAATCTATTAGAGACTATCTGTCTTTTTAAACTGCATTCCCTTTCAGACTACCAATATAAAATTATCCTCCCAAACTTAACTGTAAAATAGTCTTTGTGCTCCCCTAACAACTCAGTGGCACCCCACTCCAGTACTCTTGCCTAGAAAATCCCATGGATGGAGGAGCCTGGTGGGCTACAGTCCATGGGGTAGCACAGAGTCGGACACGACTAAGCGACTTCACTTTCACTTTTCACTTTCATGCACTGGAGAAGGAAATGGCAACCCACTCTAGTGTTCTTGCCTGGAGAATCCCAGGGACGGGGGAGCGTGGTGGGATGCTGTCTATGGGGTCGCACAGAGTCGGACACGACTGAAGCGACTTAGCAGCAGCAGCACCAGCAGCAGCAACAACTCAGTGTCCTCTGCACATGAAAAACAGTATAAAGTAACTAATAAAAGTAACAGAATTGCGAATTCTTTATTGTAAAAATCTTATAGCTTTTAATCACTGAATATTAGAATTCCTTATATGTCATTACATAGCCAGAAAGTGATAGCTAAAATTTTTTTCCCCGCTTTTGCAGTAAGAGTCCCCCATGAAGTCTGTCTTGTGTGTGTGTGTGTGCCAGCTAAATGAACACAGTTAAAATTTGCTATCAGTGCCCTTAATTAAATTCCTCCATCCAATTTAGACTTTAGCACATATTAGATAATTTGAACTGGTATTTTACATGAAGCCTCAAGTTTAATACTACTTAACTATTGTATGTTCCTTTCTGCAAGAGAGAGCTACTATTTTAAAGAACTAATGGCAAGAAAGAATTCACCTTAAACATCCTAGATACACACAAAGCAAAAACCATTTTTAATAGTCTTTGTATTTTCACATACTTGATCTTTAGGAAATGGACTGTCAAAATCAGATTGTCTATAGACCAGAATTGGTAGATCCCATTCAGCTAAACATTTTCAATTCCATTGTTTCTAAATATCATAAATATATAACACAAAGTCAGATACTAATCTTGTAATTCTTTATCAGTAGAATCTTCCTGTGTTAAATGATACATCTATTTTACAAAGTGTCAGTTCAAATTCCTACACAAGTGGTAGAATTTACTGGTATATTCTGAAAATAACACAGAATAAACAACCAAGAAAGGGTAACTCTACATTTGAGTTCAGATTACTTCCATTAGTTTTTAGTGTTTTGAGTTCTTTCAAGGGGATTAGATATTATATGTTTTGCTTAATATTAGAAATACACATTTTAGGTTTTATTTCAACAGTCTAGGAAAAACAATAAAACATAGAATATTTATTTCTACTACAAAAACCACATCAGAATAGAGAATGAGGTAACTCTAACCATTCTATTTAAATTTATAACTCATCCCGCTAACTACAGATTCCTGGCTCCTTACACTGCTATTTTTATCCTTTAGTACTTCTAGCTGTCTAATAAATTATATGTGTGTGTGGCTGCTCAGGCATTCAATCATGTCTGACTCTACAACCCTAAGGCCTGTAGCCCAGCAGGCTACTCTGTCCATAAAACTTTGCAGGCAAGAATATGGGAGTGGGTTGTCATTTCCTACTCCAAGGGATCTTCCCTACACAGGGACTGAACCCGTTATCTCTCGCACCTCCTGCACTAGTAAGCAGATTCTTTACCACTGTACCACCTGGGCTTCCCAATAAATTATATACTAGTTTATTAAGTTTAATTGTTAACTCCTAGTCTCTCTCCCTAGAATATAAGTTATTCAAAGGCAGGAGTTTCTATCTGTTCTATTCACTGACTTATCCTGAGCACCAAGAACAACCTGGGACTATAAGGATAAAATAAGGTAAAAATCTGTCAAAGGAACGAATGCATAAGTAGTTAAGATAAGTAACCTACTGTATACAGGGAGAAAACACATTGCCTGAAGGTACTTGGCTGTAAAGATAAATATCTAATATAACAGTAACACAAATACATTGTTTAGGTGCCAAAGTCAAATATAAATAAGTTCCATTAGAGACATTGTCTATAATAAGCATGAAATCATCTCAGAAGACAACTGAATGACCTAATAGATATCATAAAGCTTTTTGTGATCAATTGCTAAGTGAATGGTATAATTAAGGGGATAGGACTTTGGGCTCAAGAGAACTGAAAAGGCATTTCAGATAAGGAAAGCAAAGGAAAGCAATTTGAGTATTTTTGGTAGACAAGTACAAACAAAGCATGTTCACTCAGTTATGTATTTATTCTGTCAATATATTTTAATTCTGTTTCTTCTGTGTATCTGACACTGGCCCAGGTACCAGAGATGCACAGAAGACCGGTTTCTGCCTTTCAGAGTCCCACAGTTTAGTGAGGGAGAAACACATAAATAAATTTATAGCAACAGTGTTAGAAATATATACAGCACTTTGGGGGAACAGATAATTTCGCTCCAAGAAGGTCACAGAAAGCATGAAAGAAGTGTCCCTTAAATTTGAGGGATGAACAGCAAGAATTTACCAGACAAATTAAAGCATTTCATGCAAGGAACTGCAAACAGAAGAACACAGAGGCAGAAGATGGCACCTAGAGATGATGCTGGAATGGAAACAAGGATCAGAATATAAAGGGCTTTAAATGCCATGCTTGAGAAACTCAATCTAGCCAGTATATCAGAGTTCCTCAAAGTGTGGTCCATGGATCACCAGCATTAGAATCATCTAGGGCAGAAATTTTTGAATTGTACTTTGAGACCCAGTAGAGTACATCATGAGAAACGCTGGGTTGGAAGAAGCACAAGCTGGAATCAAGATTGCCGGGAGAAATATCAATCACCTCAGAGATGCAGATGACACCACCCTTATGGCAGAAAGTGAAAAGGAACTAAAAAGCTTCTTGACGAAGGTGAAAAAGTTGGCTTAAAGTTCAACATTCAGAAAACGAAGATCATGGCATCTGGTCCCATCACTTCATGGCAAATAGATGAGGAAACAGTGTTAGACTATTTTGGGGGGCTCCAAAATGACTGCAGATGGTGATTGCAGCCATGAAATTAAAAGACGCTTACTCCTTGGAAGGAAAGTTATGACCAACCTAGATAGCATATTCAAAAGCAGAGACATTACTTTGCCAACAAAGGTCCGTCTACTCAAGGCTATGGTTTTTCCAGTGGTCATATATGGATGTGAGAGTTGGACCGTGAAGAAGGCTGAACGCTGAAGAATTGATGTTTTTGAACTGTGGTGTTGGAGAAGACTCTTGAGAGTCCCTTGGACTGCAAGGAGATCCAACCGTCCATTCTGAAGGAGATCAGTCCTGGGTGTTCTTTGGAAGGAATGATGCTAAAGCTGAAACTCTAGTACTTTGGCCACCTCATGCAAAGAGTTGACTCACTAGAAAAGACTCTGATGCTGGGAGGGATTGGGAACAGGAGGAGAAGGGGACGACAGAGGATGAGATGGCTGGATGGCATCACCAACTCGATGCACATGAATTTGAGTGAACTCTGGGAGTTGGTGATGTACAGGGAGGCCTGGCGTGCTGCAATTCATGGGGTTGCAAAGAGTCGCACATGACTGAGCAACTGAACTGAACTGAAGTGAGTCCTAAAATTAATTTAGTGGGTTAACTAAGCTTCCTCTTAAAAAAAAAAAAAAAAAGAAAAGAAATGGAATGGAACAGAACAGATGAAGGGCATATTGCACGTACTAAGAGTTTAGGGCCACTGGTCATAAAATTGATTTACTGGGTTGGACATGCTTTTTCTATTAAAAAAAATACAATAAAATGGCAAGGAACAGATTAGACAGTATATTACATGAAGTAACAATATTGCTTTTTTTTAACCTATGTGTATATCTATTGAATAGAGAAATAAAATCTATTTCTTAATGTGAGTTGTAGTTAAGAAACATGGATCTAGATGTTTTTTAAAAATGCAGCACTCAAGGCCCCACACCAGACTATCAAATTAGGGAAAAATGTGGCCTGGATTCTACATTTTTAGCAAGTACTAAGGGGGTGCTGGGGAAGGCAATGGCACCCCACCCCAGTACTCTTGCCTGGAAAATCCAATGGACGGAGTAGCCTGGTGGGCTGCAGTCCATGGGGTCACTAAGAGTCAGACAGACTAAGCGACTTCACTTTCACTTTTCTCTTTCATGCATTGGAGAAGGAAATGGCAACCCACTCCAGTATTCTTGCCTGGAGAATCCCAGGGATGGGGGAGCCTGGTGGGCTGCCGTCTATGGGGTCACACAGAGTCGGACACGAATGAAGTGACTTAGCAGCAGCAGCAGCAAGGGGGTGCTACGCACATTCAAACTGAGAGTCACTGGTGAAGATGATGTGGAGCCACTGAAGGATAACAAGCACAATTCTGAAATGATTCATNGTGGGCTGCCGTCTATGGGGTCACACAGAGTCGGACACGAATGAAGTGACTTAGCAGCAGCAGCAGCAAGGGGGTGCTACGCACATTCAAACTGAGAGTCACTGGTGAAGATGATGTGGAGCCACTGAAGGATAACAAGCACAATTCTGAAATGATTCATACTGGTTTCAGAAGAATATTTCTGGATGTAGAGTGTACAAACTGCCTAGAGGGTGATCAAGACCAATGGTGGTGAGAACAGAGAAGGTTGACTGAGGAACTGGTCAGGGTAAGTGAACAAAACAGTTTTTCTGGGATAGAGTTTAACAGTGGAAGAGAAGGTAGGAAACATATGTTGGAGCTACATGTAGAAAATTTCCAATTTAAGGCCATTTAATTTTTAGACTATTTAAGGAACCACTTATATGCAGAGTACATCATGAGAAATGCTGGAATGGAAGAATCACAAGCGGGAATCAAGATTGCTGGGAGAAATATCAATAACCTCAGATATGCTGATGACACCACCCTTATGGCAGAAAGTGAGGAGGAGCTAAAAAGCCTCTTGATGAAAGTGAAGGAGGAGAGCTAAAAAGTTGGCTTAAAGCTCAACATTCAGAAAACGAAGATCATGGCATCCGGTCCCATCACTTCATGGGAAATAGATGGGGAAACAGTGGAAACAGTGTCAGACTTTATTTTTTGGGGCTCCAAAATCACTGCAGATGGTGACTGCAGCCATGAAATTAGAAGACGCTTACTCCTTGGAAGAAAAGTTATGACCAACCTGGATAGTATATTCAAAAGCAGAGACATTACTTTGCCGACTAAGGTCCGCCTAGTCAAGGCTATGGTTTTTCCTGTGGTCATGTATGGATGTGAAAGTTGGACTGCGAAGAAAGCTGAGCGCCGAAGAATGGATGCTTTTGAACTGTGGTGTTGGAGAAGACTCTTGAGAGTCCCTTGGACTGCAAGGAGACCCAACCAGTCCATTCTGAAGGAGATCAACCCTGGGATTTCTTTGGAAGGAATGATGCTAAAGCTGAAACTCTAGTACTTTGGCCACCTCATGCGGAGAGTTGACTCATTGGAAAAAGACTCTGATGCTGGGAGGGATTGGGGGCAGGAGGAGAAGGGGACGACCGAGGATGAGATGGCTGGATGGCATCACGGACTCGATGGACTTGAGTCTGAGTAAACTCCGGGAGATGGTGATGAACAGGGAGGCCTGGCGTGCTGCGATTCATGGGGTTGCAAAGAGTCGGACACGACTGAGCGACTGAACTGAACTGAACTGAAGGAACCACTGGAACTTTTTAATCACAGTAATATGCTAAAGCATTGTTCTAAGATTATTCCAATGAGGGCAGGGAGTTATAAAGTATAGTTGAGATAAAACCATGCACCTGAAAGCCAAGGTAACTGTTTTCAAATCTTAGCTCCACCAGGTATTATTTCCTTAGGATAAATTTCAAAAGTAGAAAATGTCTGGGTCAAAAGTATGCTTCTTTAAAATTCTGCTTCATTGCTAAAGTAAAAGGCCAACTTTTAAATTAAAGAGGCCATCGAGTCTAGACGTAGTATGAAATAGGCATAATGTAGTATAAAACAAGGAGATTATAAATAATAGCTACCAGTTATTAAGTATTATTTGTATGTCAAGGAGTAAATGTTAAGTAACTCATGTACACTATTTTATTTTATCATTACAGCACTGCTTTACAGCAAAGAAAAACAAAGCTTTGGTTACTTAACTTTCCTATGTCACATAGTATATAGCAGGGGCAAAGCTGGAATTCAAACCCAAATCTTCTGAACTACAGTGGAAAGGGTATTAAAAAGGAAAATGCAGAATGGCAGATGGGCCACTGCTGAAGTATTTTTTTTCTTTTTACCAATCCAGAACAAGGCTTTATGTTAATAACATGTATTTATATGTCACTTAGAATAGTTCCTAGTACATAATAAGTGCTTCACATATTTTACTTCATTTAATTCTTATAACAATCTATGAGATAGGTACTATTATTATCTCCATTTTATAAATAAGGAAGTGGAACATAATCAATTTAAGGAAAAAGCATCACACAAGAGTTCAAAGTATATATTCAATTGAGCATTTTTAGTAAATTGAAAATAAATGTCAATTAATAACAAGATCAACAAATTAAAGCCTAACTAAGCCACAGAATACTGTTAAAAAGCAAAATAGATTTATAAGTACTGATATGGAAAGTTATTTAAGATATATTCCAGAGTGAAAAGAAAGAAATAGTAGATTAGGAAGTGCAACATAATTCCATTTATATTTTAAAAATGTATAAATACATGACACATATAAAAAGGAAATTCTAGAAAAATTTTCATCAAATTTAACAGTAGTCTCTTACAGTGAGTAATACTGAAGAGGAAGAAAGGGACTTTTGCTTTTTGCATTATACTAAATAGTATGAAAAATAAAGATCTAGAGAAAAGAGATATAGACCTCTTAATTCACAAAACACTACTTATCTATGAGCACATTCCTTAAATTATAGTGATATCACTTAAATTATTTTTAAATGTCTGAGAAAAACACAAACCAACACTATAAGGATATTTTAAATATGACAAAGAAACCTATTCTTTGAAAATTGTATAGCTGTTCAATACCTGAATTATGCATATTTAAGTGACTGCAGATGACTTTACAAAGGAGACTACCGTGGTACAGGGTGTCAGCAGCCCTCACCTTTCCTGTAGCAACTGCGGCACAGTTACCAGGTGCTACGCCAGACAGTGCCATCCCCAGTAAAACCCACTACACAGTAAATCTCTAGTGACTCCACTAAACAAATACACTTATGAAGACATTGTACACGGCCTCTACTGTTTCTATACTACTACTTCTAAACTACTTCACCACTGAATATGCCTTGAGTTAAATGCATTCCAATACCTTATAACCACAGTGCCTATTCAATATTCAGCAAGGGGAGTATAAATTGTCTGCTGGTATGGCAAAAGGAAAGCCACAATCAAAGAGAATCAGAATATTTTTGAGAAGATTTTATTACAGAAAACAATTCACAAAGCCTTGTCTAAATAAGAAATTTTTTTCAACACTGAAGCATTTTAAATATATTTCATTCCTCGGATACTGTGTAAGACAAGTATGTAAGTAAACATAGAACTCAAGACAGCTTTTAAAACACAGGTTAAAGATACAAATAGAAATCAGTTAACACAAATAACTAAATATCCAAATAATAGAAATAATTAAATCAAACATACTTACCATTGAAAGGATTGATTCCTGCCCTTATTCTTGAAATAATAGCTTCTTTTACTTCTTTTTTTTTCACACATCGAATACCCAAATTTTGAAAACTAGAAGGGAAACACAAAACTTTCAGACTTCTTTAGCGCTAACACAGGGACATATAAATGAGATTTTATTAAAGAGTACCGCAAAAATCAAGCATATATCTAACATTGAGGAGTCATCATAATGTCAGATGGAGACAGTAAAAGCATGAAATACATTTCCAATTCCTATGATAAAGATGTGAGGATAAAAAATGGGGTTATATTTATTTCTAAGAGAACTGTTAAAGAGAAAAGTAATATATACTATAGTACTTTTATATACAGTGTTTTACAGTTATATTTTATTAACATTCCTGCATCAAATATATCAAAGTAGACAAAGATTAATAGGAAAGCAACACCAAAAAGCTAAAATTCACCTCCCCCAAAAATTCATAATCAAATCAATAAAATCTGTACATTTGATAATATAAAACAAAAGTTATAAAAAGTTGCCCACAGGCTGACACCTACATGTATAGTTTTGCTGAGCTCATAAAAATGCTGACTACATGTTTTTAAAATGTGTGCAGACTACCAACATTTAAAAATCAGGTAACTGCATATAAACATTCCTGCTTTCTCTGGACTATTTTAAAGCTACCAGTAGACTGGCACAGAAACACCTGCCTGGAGCTAAGTAGCTGCAGACCCATTCACACAGGGTTCTCCAGGTGGCTGCAGTGCCTGCTAGTCCTCTTATACCTCAGCCTCTCCACTCCACAGACATCTGGTTTCTGACTACAAATGACTTCACTACCAACAGCAATGGAATATGTTTTATGCCTTATCACATGAAGTTATAATAATCATTTATCATAAGAAAGCATCAAACTATGTATTTTTTCATTAGACAGATATTTAAAACTAACAATAATATTTAACCAGAGTTTCAAAATGTCATTTATGGAAAATTTCTCAACAGCTACAAATACTACCAATTTGCATATGTGTAGTACAGATGATGGTGGGGGGAACTCCCCTACCACCACTAGTCATACTTGTTCCCACATGGAAAAACCATGACATCATTAAAATTGGGTGGGTGTGAATAAGGAAGCAAAACTTGGTTATAATAACATTACTATTTGCTCAAACTTCACACGGCCCTTGGCAACAGGAGGTCCCTTGCCGTGTTTGCCCCCTCTATGCTCTATTGTCTTACTGTTCATACTTTTCATATTTACCACCCTTGTGATTTTTAACACCTAAAATATCTTTAGCACTTCCTTCTTCTGCCTCCAATAATTAAAAAATAAATCTTGAACTTGTAATCCTTTCTTGAACCCTAAAACCATATTTCTCTTCAAAAGTATTCCACTTCTTTAGGTTGGTTCTCACATTTTCTTTGACAAAAGATTTTAAAGGACTCTTTGTTTTAAGATATTTACACATTACTTGATAGTTTCATCTGAATAACCCTATTTGAGTGCTTTTCACACATACATTTTGACATAAGGAAACCAAGATCACAGAGATTATCTGAATCAATTATTCATTCATTCATAGTCATTCAACAAGTTCTGGAGTTCCTACTATGTACCAAGGACTGTGATGAGTAATGGGAATATACAATCCCTCCTCTCATGGAGCTCGGAGTCTAGAGCAGGCGTAAACAGTTTGAAGGGGCTTGTGTGTGTGTTAGTCGCTCAGTCCTGTTTGACTTTTTGCAACCCCATGGATTATAGCCTGCCAGGTTCCTCTGTCCATGGAATTCTCTAGGCAAGAATACTTGAGTGGGATGCCATTTCCTTCTCCACTGAAGGGGCTTGCATTGGTCAACTTTGTGTCAATGTGAAAATCAGAATAATCATGCTAGTAATAGACTAGCATTCAATTATAATGCATTGACTATAAGAATCCATGAGTCTGGACTTCCCTGGTGGCTCAAAATCTGCCTGTCAATGCAGGAGACACAGGTTAGATCTCTGATCTGGGAGGATCTCACATGCCATGGAGCAACTAAGCCTGTGTGCCACAACTACTGAGCCTATGCCCCGGAGCCTAGGGAGCTGCAACTACTGAAGCCAGTGAACCCTATAATCTGTGCCCCACAACAAGCGATGCCCACACATCGCAACTAGAGAGTACCCCTGCTCTATGCAAATAGAGAAAGCCTGTGCGCAACGAAGACCCAGCACAAACAAAAATAAATCAACAAAACTATCTGTCAAAAAAAGAATCCATGAGTCTATACTGCTATTTTTTTCAACTGAGGCAGGGGAATATGGATAAGTTTTTCTTTATAATAGAATGCCAATTAATATCACCAATGGGAAAAAACTAGTATCACCATCTCCTGAAGTGTTACTTTGAGAACAATACAGCATCACCTCTGTAGATTTCTCATCCAAAATATTTCATGTTAACATGAACACAATCATGAACAACCACTCAGACTAACCCACATTGAATAACATTCTTCAAAACAAATAATATTCTTCAAAAATGTTAATGTCACGAAAAACCAACACAAGTTGAGAAAATATTCTAAGTTAAAGGAGACTAAATAAGCATGACACCTAAATACAATGTATGATCCTTAACAGGATTTTGGATTGAGGGGCAAGGTTCAGTTCACTTCAGTTCAGTTGCTCAGTCATGTCCAACTCTTTGCGACCCCATGAACCACAGCACGCCAGACCTCCCTGTCCATCACCAACAGTTTTCATCACCATTGAGTCAGTGATGCCATCTAACCATCTCATCCTCTGTTGACCCCTTCTCCTCCTGCCTTCAATCTTTCCCAACATCAGGGTCTTTTCAAATGAGTCAGCTCTTCACATCAAGTGGCAATATAATGGAGTTTCAGCTTTAACATCAGTCCTTCCAATGAACACCCAGGACCGATTTCCCTTAGGATGGACTGGTTGGATCTCCTTGCAGTCCAAAGGACTCTAAACAGTCTTCTCCAACACCACAGTTCAAAAGCGTCAATTCTTCTGCGCTCAGCCCTCTTTATAGTCCAACTCTCACATCTATACATGGCCACTGGAAAAACCATTGCCTTGACTAGATGGACCTTTGTTGACAAAGTAATGTCTCTGCTTTTTAACATGCTGTCTAGGTTGGTCATAACTTTCCTTCCAAGGAGTAAGTGTCTTTTAATTTCATGGCTGCCGTAAAGGCATTATCGGGCATCACTGGACATAAATAAGGTAGTCCAAAAATCTAACTGCCTATACCTAAAGATCAGTCCTGGGTGTTCACTGGAAGGACTGATGCTGAAGCTGAAACTCCAATACTTTGGCCACCTCATGCGAAGAATTGACTCATTGGAAAAGACCCTGATGCTAGGAGGGATTGGGGGCAGGAGGAGAAGGGGACGACAGAGGATGAGATGGCTGGATGGCATCACCGACTCACTGGACGTGAGTTTGGGTAAACTCCGGGAGTTAGTGATAGACAGGGAGGCCTGGCGTGCTGCGATTCATGGGGTTGCAACTGAGCGACTGAACTGAACTGAAGTGAAGGCTGACAAACAAGAGCCAGAGAAATAAGAAGTAAAACAGAAGAGTCTGTTCTCAAAACAAGGAGTAATTATGTTTCAATAAGTCAATAATCTACAATGTAAAACATTAGGAGGTGAAATAATACAAATAGGAAGTATTCCTTGCCAAGTTTGTACAACCAGATAGTTTATGCTTTGTGCTGTTACTAAAGTATATTTTCTAAATGGTTACTACTTGTATTTAAGGAGGCTACTAATCTTTTCCTGTTGCAATCAGTTTCATTTTTTCCTCACAAGCAATACATGTTCATTACAAAAAGAATTATAAAATGAACATCAGTTAAAAGAAGCACATAAAACCCCACAATTCTTCCTACCCAGAGACAACTGCTATCAACATCTTAGTGTTTAAAATATGTACATATTTACTTTGAAAAACTAACACAACATTGTTGATCAACGATACTCCAATATCAAATTTAAAAATTTTAAATTATTTATCACACTTCATTGTAAAGCCTTCTTTTATTTATCTAAATATTGGGAATATCTTTCTATACAAAGACATTTTTGCAATGTTATTTTTAAGGCTACATAGGAGTTCACTGCATGGAGGTACCAGTTTAACTAGTCTCCCTCTGTTTTATAATCCGGATTGCTTCTAACTTTTTGCCATTACAAAGCTTCAATGAACATCATTACACCTAAGTTTCTGAACATGCTTAATTAGATAATTTCCTCAAGATAAATTTCTAGAAGTAGAATTGCTAGTTCAAGAGACATTCATATAATTTCAGGCTTTGCTGAAATTATAGTGCCTACCAGAAAGATTTTATTTATTTACACTTTCACCAATAGGATGAAAATGAACCCAGCAGCCTCACACACAAAGTACTATATATATATACTTTAAATTTTAAAACTATTGTATGTTAATGTTATACTGCCTTTCTCAAATAAAAATCCCAGTTTTCCAGGTGATTTTTTTCACATCTGACAATTTTTAAGTTAGAGAAAACCTTTCATAAATTGTTCAAACTAAGAAGGAAAACTGCAGCATAAAATAAGTTTATGTTTACTTTTAGTTACAATAAAGAAGTACTCCTACTACCATCATGGGCTGTGTTTACTAATAAAAAATGAAAGGGTAGTTCTAATGTAAATGATAAGAGAATGCAAATATATACTACAGTAAATAGAAGTACAGTGAGGAATTGATTTATTCTGCCAAAAAGTAACAGAGGTACATAGATAGGAAACAGGAGAATCCTATTCTTAAACTACTCCTAAAAATGTCTGTGACTATATACTTACAACAAAGGTCTGCGTTCTTGCCCAAATTCTGCTTCATAGTAGCCATCTCTGCAGTCTTTTCCTACTAAATCATGAGGATGAGGTTTATATGGGTCATTCTTTGTTACTAATGTAATTCTCACTTTTCCTTTTCCATAATAGTTCAAAATCTGAAAAGGGGGGAAATTAAATATGTGATCCATAAATATGTCTCACCAACAACTGAATTATAAAATTTACATCAGTATCAGAATTTATATCAAATAGTTCAATTTACCTCATATAGTTAGCACTGAATAAAGTACAACTGACTGGTAACTGCAGTATGCATGAAACTTTCCAGAGAATACCAGTAGGGAAGAATTTACCTCTCAGTTCCTTGGTATATCATTTTGTGCCCTAATTTCAACTGTTTATATCATCTGATTTTGCTTATTTTCCTTTGAAAACAAGTCAAAGTATACCAAAATAGTATCACAGTGGATGAGGAAATTCTAAGATGCTGAGTCACTGAATGCCATGCTGCTATATTCATTGCCATACCATTGCCATACCATACCATAACATCCCTTCAAAGTATATATTTAAGCCACAATGGAAATGATAGTACATAAATATGATCACGTAAGTAACTTAATACATGACATTTCATTTCACAAAAATATTTGTTAATCAGTAAGCATATCCCAAGTGTTCACTGTATAACAGGCAATAAATCAAGCTGAGTTTTGCAAAATTAAGTTTTCACACAGAACACTGAGAATGAAGAGAAGAGTTAAACATGGGAGAGGAAGGAGGAGCTTATGGGAAGGAGTTAATATTTACTTTGGAAGCTAGCAAATTTGTAAGCACAAAGCAGGAAACATAAAAAAACAGCATACAAGGTAGCAAGGCAGTTAAGTAAAAATGGGTGGCTTCACAGGTAAAAGGGCATTAAAATCCTTAACTCTGAATTTAAACTTAATTTGAACAGTAATCAGAAAGTATTTATTGCCTTTCTGAATAAAAGAGAAAGTAAAAATTTAAGAGTATAAGGTTGGGAATTCCCTGGCAGTCTGCTGGTTAGGATTCTGAGCTTCCACTGCAAGGGGCACAGATTTGATCCATGGTTGGGGAACTAAGATCCTGGAAGCACTGTACTGCAGCCAAAAAAAACAAACAAACAAAAAAAAAAAGTGAAAGGTAGGCTAATGTAGAACTCAAGCTGCAATGTTGTTCAGAACATGTTGTAATGGCAAGGATACAGACCACAGAAATATTTAAGAGACTACACAGAATAAGCTGAATTATGGAGAAGAGTTAAAAATTGCTCTTATAGGAAAGGATTACTGTTTTCTTATTTACTTTTTAGTAACATCTCTCCCATTTTAATATTTAAAAAAATGACTTAGATAACTCAAATCTACATTGTTAACAAAAAATGTGATAAAAGATTGGAATTTGGAATTCAATATGTAATTTTGCTACTGGTTTGTTATATAACTTAGCATTTTCTTAAAGTCCAATAGAGTAAATTTTGTAAATAATGTAGTTATAAAACAATAGCTTAAAATCTACTGATAAAACATTGAATAATGCTTTTCAAAATGCACTCTGCCATTAAGGTTTTAAACTGGCATTTAAAGAATTAAAAAATCATTAAAAATGGAAGGAAATTTATATATAAATATAGTATAGTTTATAAATACAGTATATTACCAAAGTCATTCTGGATTACAAAATTACTTTCAAATTTTATGCTAACATGAAAACAGTGTATTTAAAAAGTGACAATATTTCAAATCAGTCAAGGCAACCCTGAGTATCAGGGAAAGCAATAAAAATAAGGAAAAAAAAGGCAAAAACGTTTTCTTTATCCATAACCCCTAGATTAGCCAAGTGACTGCAGGAAGAATTCTAAATCAGTTCCCAAATACATGTTTTTAAACTCCAGAACAATTCTGCCCACCTCTGGAAGGGCACCTCATTAGCTTTTTGTCCCACGAAAGGGATAATCATCCAAAAGCTGCCAATGTACACTAACCACTGGATATCACTTAAGAGTAACACACAAGTATAAGTATCTGCAGGAATGAAGAGTCCATACTGTACTTGAGAAATGTCCCAAGCATGCTATCCACTAGGGGTTACTTAAAAAGGAAAAAAGAGGGGGAAAAAATAGAAAAGAAAAGCTGGTGGAGATCACTGTGAAGAAGCTGGGTCTTTAACATAATTGCTGTAGCTAAAATATGAAGCAACTAAGAGACATACACACACACAGGAGAATTCTATTACCTGGATGGATGGGTATGTTCTGTTGTTGTCTGTGCTGTGCTCCCCTGGAATGCTGCCTGCTGATCGCCCTTCACATTTGTATCTAAAACGCATTCCCCTTTGCCTGGGTTGCTCAGTTATGTCTATACGTGGGTTAAGCCCACCTGGAAATTTTAAAAGGGGGAAGAGTGAGATTACAATCAAAATAATAATGGATTTTTAACCATTTTGCTTTTTAGAAAACAGTAGTCTAAAAAATGTTCCCTCTCTACTAAATAACAAGGTTGAAATGCAATTATCCAAGACTAGGTGGTGAAGACACTCCTCTCTCATTCAAACTGCAACCCCTTACTGTGTAAACACAAGTCATTCAAATCATATTTACTGGTTAGCATTTTATCATTTAATATCTATAACTAGTGCTACCATGAAGTTCTGTGATAACCACTTCAGAGATACCCACTTACATGAGACCAAGCAGAAGGGTTTTCCCCCAAAATTCTCCCAGAAGGGTCAAGAAGATAGTCTTCAGAAGTACAATATTATATTCCAAAAGTGACTTTGCTTGATTTTACATTAGGCTTATCTTAACAGTGGACTAAGACTGTTCATTGAAAATAAAAATGCAGAAGGAAATGCTAAGTTTTTTAAATATCTCCATTGGACTCTTAAAGGACTTACACATAGTACATCAAAACAACTTCCAGAAGGGACTGAGGTTCAAAAGAATTTTCAGTCAATCCCTCTAAAGTATAAGACACTATAGAGGAAAATATTTACTTTCTGTAATGAATGTAATTCAAAATATACCTTTAGCATGAACTACTGACATACACAACAATGTGGATAAATACGTAAATATGCTCAGTGAAAGAAGTCAAATCAAAAGTGCACATAATTTTATGTTATGATTCCATTTATATAAAACTCTAGAATACGTAAACTAATCTATAATGAAATAAAGCAGATCACTGGTTGCATAAGCATAGGGGTGTGGAGTGGATGAGGAACTTTGGAGGACAACAGACATGTTAATCACTTGACTGTGTTGATCTCAAAATTGTATAAATATGTCAAAAGTTATCAAATTGCATACTCTATAAACAGTGTACATTAGTTATATGCCAATAAAGTTGTCTAAAACATATGCACCTTTATCCCCTATTATCCAAATCATGGAAATGACAGTTAAATAAAGCACACCAGTGTGCTTACAAGTAGGATATTAGCAATGCATCTTTATTTCAGGGATATAAAGATGTCTTCCACGAAAAAACCCCAAATCAAAAACCACAACCCCCCAAAAAAACCCTACCTCAATCAGTTTAGTGATTTCTAAATACCCACAGTTAGAGATCCATTTATTTAACTAAAGGCTTATCCTCTGTTAGGATGCAAGCAAATCTTCAGAAAGGGTAACACAGTGGGTCTTATCAGTGCAGTACGGGGAAGAGGCCTTTTGAGTCCAACTCAGCCACTTCCTAACATTGAAGACACTGGAAATATTATATCTCTTAAGTTTCCTTCTCTATAAAATGGACATAATAACAATAACACCTATCACATAGGGTGTTGTGAAGATCAGGGATAACAAGTGTTAGTTTCTTACCAAGTGTCAGGCATATAACAAATATTCAATAAATGGTTTATTCTTATTCTAGATACTTTATTGAAAGCAGTAATTTATAGTGATACCATGACAGTATAACAACTGCTACTTTCAAGGATCTTACAGAACAAGGTGGCAAACAACACAAATTATTAGACTACAGAGGAAGGAACAAAACAAGATTTTGTTTATGCTAACAAAATTCTGCATAAAATGATAATAAGAGCAAAAGAGTCAGGAAAGCCTATCCTATGTCAAGGAAAACAAAAGTTACTGAAATATTGGGTGGGGAGTTAGGAGGAGGAAGGAAGAAAGGCAGGCATTTCGAGGGAAAGGGAAGAGGGTGTTCAAAGGTGGTGGCACAGAAAAAAGGAGCTACAGAATCACATGACAGCCCCAATGAAGCTGACATACACTTCTACCCTTAGAAAGAAAACCAGAACCAGAGTCAATCTGAGGATTGGGATTTCACTCTGAGTGAAAAATCAATTAATGGTTTTATGCAGGGGAATCACATGATCAGATTGACATTTTAGAGTAAGAATTCTGGTGGCAGTGGACAGACTGAAAAAAGAGAAAGCAAGGTGATCGGTTTAGAGGCTGTTACAACAATGTGAGAGATGATAAGGGTATATGTGAAATTTGGTAGTGATAACAAGAATTATTTACAAGACAAAATTGACAGTACTTGGCGACCAAATGAACATTAGGGTTAACAGAAAGTATCATTGATGGCTCCATATTTTCTAAGTAAAGTATTACTGGTATCTTTAATTCTATTGTTTGGTTTAGATTCTTTGTGCTTGAATTTACTATCTGTTTACTCTAAACACAAGGAGCCAGAGAAAAGTGACTTTAAGCTAATCAAATTTATAATACTCATTTCAATTTTACTGAAAAATGTAAGACATACAGATGAGTATTTCAATTTCACATCCTTGGGAGGGATAAATCGGGAGACTGCAATTGACATCTATACAGTACTATATTTAAAACAGATAACTAATAAGAACCTACTGTATAGCACACGGAACATACTCAATACTCTGTAATGACCTGTATGAGAAAAGAATCTAATAAGAGTGGATATATGTGTGTGTGTACATATATATATATATATATGTATGATTCACTTTGCTGTACAGGAGAAGCTAACACAACATTGTAAATCAACTATGCTCCAATAAAAATTAATTTAAAAAAATTTCACATCCTTATATATATCCTCATATATTTCAAATAATCAAATTCACATTTCAATTTCAAATATTTCACATACTTGCATATCCTTGTAGGAGTATTTAAAAGAAAGTACATTTTCCTCTCAAACTGAAGTTCAAAATACTCAACAGTTATTTTTAAGTAATATCTTAAATCATCTATGTGGTTGAACTAAAGGTCAAATAAATCCCTGCCCACTGCTTACTTAAAGGTGTCTTAGTGGGAAGTTGATAAAGAATGACATCATTAATGGTAAGTGGCTAACTTTTAAGGGAGGAGTGTGAATAGAAGTGCTAGGCTTAAAGTGAGCATTCAAATATTTTTCATTGGTTACACAAAACTTCCTTAAACTAGAACGTGTGTTTAAGAAAATAGTTTGTGGACAAGAGAACAGAAAAACAGTTGTTGAAAGATTAAATAAAATATTTTTAAAAGATGCTTGAATACTAAGAATGACATATATTAGTTATCATATAATATCAAGTACTTTTAAAACCCCTGAATTCTCTTTCTGTTGCAGAAGCTCTTTAATGGTAAAAAGTCTGACAATCAGAGTCTATTGTAATATTCTCCATTCCCCTAGCTGGAAATAATCTCCTGCTCTAAACTACTGCAGCGTTTTGTTTATGGCAATTATTGCAAATAACTGTGAGGGAAGACTTACTCTTTTATTTCTTCTTAAAAAAAAAAAATTATTTGTTTTATTTCTTCAAGCTACCTGAAGGCAGGAATTGTGCCTTACTCATCAGTGTCTTGCACAGATATTCAGGAAATATCTGTGGAATGAATGACTGAAAATGCGGAGATCTTTTTTTGTTTGTGTAAATCATGCAAACATTGAAGAACTATATTAATAATTATTTGGATTTTCCTTATTAGGTTCTACTACTAGGAAAGATATATGCAGAGTATATCATGAGAAACACTGGGCTGGAAGAAGCACAAGCTGGAATCAAGATTGCCAGGAGAAACATGAATAACCTCAGATAAGCAGATGACACCACCCTTATAGAAGAAAGTGAAGAACTAAAGAGCCTCTTGATGAAAGTGAAAGCTTTAAGCTCAACATTCAGAAAACGAAGATCATGGCATCTGGTCCCATCACTTCATGGCAAATAGATGGGGAAACAGTGGCTGACTTTATTTTGGGGGGCTCCAAATTCACTGCAGATGGTGACTGCAGCCATGAAATTAAGAGATGCTTACTCCTTGGAAGGAAAGTTATGACCAACCTAGATAGCATATTCAAAAGCAGAGACATTACTTTGCCAGCAAAGGTTTGTCTAGTCAAGGCTATGGCTTTTTTCAGTGGTCATATATGGATGTGAGAGTTGGACTATAAAAAAAAGCTGAGTGCCAAAGAATTGATGCTTTTGAACTGTGGTGTTGGAGAAGACTCTTGAGAGTCCCTTGGATTGCAAGGAGATCCAACCAGTCCATCCTAAAGGAGATCAGTTCTGGATGTTCAATGGAAGGACTGATTGTGAAGCTTAAACTCCAATACTTTGGCCACCTGATGTGAAGAGCTGACTCATTTGAAGACTCTGACGCTGGGAAAGACTGAAGGCGGGAGGAGAAGGGGACGACAGAGGATGAGATGGTTGATGCCATCACTGACTCAATGACATGAGTTTGGGTAAACTCTGGGAGTTAGTGATGGACAGGGAGGCCTGGCGTGCTTCAGTCCACGGGGTTGCAAAGAGTCAGACATGACTGAGCGACTGAACTGAACTGACTAGGAAAAAAGTTGTTTGTAAGTGCTAAAATCACTATACCTTCATACTCCTCATATCTACTCATATTCTAATTTATTTATGTTTATAACTTAAAAAAGCTTCCCACTTATAAATCATTTATATCATGTCTCTGTACAGTGTATCAGTGACTTCCTTCCTCAGTACCCTGTTTTAAAGCGCTATCCTTCCTGAAGATAAAAGGTGGTGAAATGCAATCATTAATGGAGTGAAAGACAGTAAAACATAAATTAAGGAATTGTAGAGAAAATGAGTACTCTTAACTAAGATTATCTCAATAGAAATGTCTTAAAAACTGGTTCTAAGCAAGTAGATCACTGTACTTTTCTTTAACCAATATTATGTAAAGCTGGGATTGACCCCTAAAATTTTAATCGTACTATAAAATGTTAATGCAGATTAGAACTATATCTGAAATATAGCCAAAATGTTTGCAAGATATATTTATGTTTTTATTTGCACTTAGGCAAGAAAAAGTACTACTTGATTTTTAAGATTAAAAAAAGAAAGTACATTAAAAAAAGAAAAAAGTAAGTATACTAAAATAAAAGTTAAAAATGGATGATCAATTGTCAGACAGGCAGATTATTAACTAAAACTTTACAGGCAGCACTGGGAACCAGCATTAGTTGAACAGTGAATAAAATGTTAATTACAGTAATTAAAACACTCTTAATTTTAAGACACTTCTCATTTGATCCTCTTAATCTCATAAAAACAGGACAGCAAATATTATCCCATTTCACAGTTGATAAAACTAAAGTTCAAAATTATATGAAGTTATAAGAAAAAGAAATTATGAACGATATTAGATATTTATTTATTTATTATTTATTTATTTACTAATATGACAGCTGGGATCCTGGGGGGAGGGAACATCAAATTTAACATAACAACAAGCATAAAAATAGCTGGGGATAAAGTCACAGTAACTGATACAGCAAATGAGCTAAAATAAATACAACTTAGTTTAAGAAAATAATGCATCTTGTTGGATCCTATTTGGATCCAACAAAATTCTTAGAACAGAGTTCATATTGGGACTATATATCAGAATCATCTAGGTAGCTTTTTCAAAAAATACATACCCTGATGCATCCGAGATCTGCTGAACTGAAACAGAAATCAATCTAAAGCCTGGACCTGTTTGTGGAAAAAACCTTCCAAGCAATTTGAACACACTCCTGACTAAGAGCCACTGCCCTAAAGCATAAAGAGGTGGAAGCCACAAGGCACATATCTAGAGAAGCAACCCCCAAATTCATGTACAAGGATGAGCCAGGCGATGGATAAACTAGGTGCAGGGATTCTGACTGCCTGTTAACTCTTTCCCTCTCTCAGACGTTTACCCAAAAGGCAAGCAAGAGAAAAAGTACTATTATAGAGACAGCCTTCAACTACACTGATTTATTTAAAATATACCTTTTACAAAATTAGTTATTATAACTACCATCAGTAACATTTCTTCCAGGACAGCATGCCAGTGTGACACACCACAGGTTTGAGTAACTGACTAGATGAAGTACTGGATAATAGACTGCTTTAGACTCAAAGGAGCAAACGGAGCTAACAATATATAATTTTCCAAATATCACCTCTACTCACTTTGGAGAAAAAGAAAAGACCTATTATTCTTTCCTCAAACCTAGGAACCCAACTGAATTATGCTGCTCTTTCTTCACCTCAAGACACAGGTGAGTTTTTTCCATTTCTTCCCAATTATGATAAAAAGTTAAAGAGATACCATTTCCTACATAGATGACACTACATGAATTAACAAAAGGGCAAAGAAAATTCAAGCCTCTTCCCATAAGGTCAGAAGGAGACTAACACAGAAGATGCAGAAGAAATCAGACGAAGGATAGGCAGGTAAGTTATGTCAATCAAATTACCAAAAGGACATGTGGTTTATTTACTAAACAATTTTTTATTTACTTTTTTCTTCAGAATGCTATCATTTAAGTGGACCAAGGAGATGGCCTCCAAAGATCATTGTCAACTTCTACTCCCCTAGTTTAAATACATACAGAACCACTTCAACATATTTACAAGTAAATAGGAATTCTTACATATTCTTAAAGGGTATATATTCTATCTAGCATCTGGCTAGTCTATTTTTATGAAAACTTAAGGTTTCATAAAATTTTATAATTGTTAGGTTACTTAAACAATATTAAGCGCCAAATGTGCCTAGTAGCACCTATTTCTTAGAGCTCTGAGTCCCAAAACAGCTCCACTACAAAAGAAAACTAACATTTATGGGCATATATTACCTCATTCGCTCCTATTAAGACTGCATAGTTAGACCCATTTTCAAATCACAGAGGGGCAGAACTAGAATAAAAACCAACCCAGGTCCATCATGGACTGATGTCCAGGTTTACTCCAATATATCAGATCAACTCTCTCATCTGGGCTTTAAAAATCCAAATAGGGGATGTGCAGAATACTTGATTATGTATGCACCATAAACTAAATAAGAGATGTAAAAAAATTTGGCAAAGAGATCCTACTGCTAGAGAATCCACTGCTGTTGGGGTATGGAGTAGAGGAATAAGTCTTGAAAAAAATATAACTTCCAGGATGAAATAAACTAGAGAAACTAAGTTAAAAAGATATGGCATGACCAAATCATCTGGGCAATTAAGACTGCCATATTTAAAAATAAAAATTATAGGATGCCCATTTAAATATGAACCAAACAAATAATTTTTTACCATACATATACTCCGTGCAATTATTTGGGTCTACAAACACAATCATTTGCAGAAAACACAGCTGAGGGAAAGATGGAATAAAAGGAAATTATGAGTCCCTCAAATTACATTTGAGAAAGATACTACACACACCCCAGGTGTTCCTAATTATGACTCTCCTCTGATTCCTCCCCAGTCATTTCACTAGCTCATTCCCTTCACTCTATGTCTATCATATACCACCCAAATTCCTTTATAATACTGTTATCTTGACATTTTCACGTACTGCACTTCTGAAGCAGCCTTCATGTTTATGTGTTTAGTTTTTTATACAAAAAAAGCATTTTTAATACAAAAAAAAAGCATTTTCTTTACCTATCAATTTCAGCATCCAGTTTTATCATCAAAGACTATGTCATACACTGATTTTTCCTCCTTACTCAAAAGAGTTCTCTTGAAATTTACACTACAAAGGTGATAAGCAGTGGGTCTGCAGACATAATTTCTTCATGTACTTCCTATTACATGATGTAGCAGAACGATACTAAAGAAAACTGAATACGCTATATACAAAATAGATAAACAACAAGGATTTACTGGACAGCACAGGGAATTATATCCAGTTTCTTGTAACAACATATAATGGAATATAATCTGCAAAAAAACCCCAGTCACTATGCTGTACACGTGAAACTAAAACAATACTATAAATCAACTATATTCCAATTTAAAAAATGATAATTTTAAAAACTGTAAATAAAAATAAATTACCTAAATTTTAATATATATTTTACCAAAGACAGTACTATTTATTAGTAAACAAAGCACACAAAAACATTTGCACCTTCTACGGGAATAAGGAGAAGCTTTAAATTCAGACCAAAAAATAGCTAACTTTATTTACCTTAAAACAGATTACAATCATAAATATACAAGAGTAAGGACTGCTTATGTATACCTTGGATGGGATTGAGAACTTTTTTTAATGCCTGTCCTAATTAATTGTGTCAAAAGACTGGAATCAAGGTGTAATTTTTTTTAAAAAAGTAATCAAGACAGCTTAATAGAACTCAAGCTGTGAAATCCTAAATATGACAATTTAACTAAACAAAATTTAGAATCATACATATAGTCTCGGTTATTCATAGTACTTATATAATTTTATTTATGAGATTATGATGTTACTGTCATATTATACAGACCATATATTCAACTACAGACACCTATTTACATATAACATCCGGTGAGAAATGGAGAAACAGTCTTAAATGCTTGGTAATCAATAAAAATACTTTCTGAGGTTTTTATACTCTTTACTACAAACTATAAACTAGACAATGGTAAACTAACCAAGCAGAAGTTTTTTTCACTCTTTTGCTTAAATTACTGTTTCAAAATAGGATGGGAGCTTATAATTTTGTGAATCTTTTTCTTTAAGATTTTTACAAATGATTAAGGATAAACAGTCTTAAATGCTTGGTAATCAATAAAAATACTTTCTGAGGTTTTTATACTCTTTACTACAAACTATAAACTAGACAATGGTAAACTAACCAAGCAGAAGTTTTTTTCACTCTTTTGCTTAAATTACTGTTTCAAAATAGGATGGGAGCTTATAATTTTGTGAATCTTTTTCTTTAAGATTTTTACAAATGATTAAGGAAAGTACCGGGGAAGGCAATGGCACCCCACCCCAGTACTCTTGCCTGGAAAATCCAATGGACGGAGTAGCCTGGTGGGCTGCAGTCCATGGGGTCGCTAACAGTCGGGCAGACTGAGCGACTTCACTTTCACTTTTCTCTTTCATGCATTGGAGAAGGAAATGGCAACCCACTCCAGTATTCTTGCCTGGAGAATCCCAGGGACGGGGGAAGCTGGTGGGCTGCCATCTATGGGGTCACACAGAGTCGGACACGACTGAAGTGACTTAGCAGCAGCAGCAGCAGCAAGGAAAGCACACCCAGATTTTTCCTTAGTAGTTTTCAAACAACTGAATTACAATTTAAATAACTTGTTACATTTTAAATAGTGTCATTTTAATATAATTCCAGAAAAGGGGAGGGTGACAATTACCCTTTAAAATTTTGCCCCCTCAACTTAGGAGATCAGTCCTCTCAATAAGACAAAAACAAATGTCATTAAACAAGTTTAAATTGTACCACATTTTTAAATGATGTGGGTCTTACAATAGTCCATATAAATGGCTAATTCTTCTTTCTCTCTTTTGAATGGATTACAAGTGTTACATTCACACCATACATCAACAAAGTTTGGTTAAATTACCAGAAGGCTGATTTTTCTGTTTACTTTGTTATGCTAATCATTCTTTAACTTTCATACAAAATCTTTCTGAGAGTCAATAAATTAACCAAGTGTTTCAATCATCTTTGCACTTTTAATCCCAACATGGTCTGAAATTATGAATTTACAAGGTTATCTGAAAGTTTAGGGTCACTGAAGTGGCTAAAGAGAAAGTTGAAATATTTTAAACTACATTTGTATTCTCACAGAAAACCACAGACAAACTGAAATCAAATGTCATGTGAACCACCCCAATTTCCTTTTTGGCCTAAAGCAGTACCTATGGCTTTGTTCTGCTCAACTCTTTAAAAAAAAAAAAAAAAAAGTCCTTTATGCTTTCTACTTCCTCTTCTCTGGTAGTCATCAGTCTTCTACTGTGGGTCACTGAACCAGGGTGCTGGGAGGATGCCGGTCAAACATAAACAAGCCTCCTTCAGCCTCCTGTTGCTGTCTTCAGCCTCTGGCACAGCGTTAATCCACACTTTTAGGCCTCCTTGCCTCTGCTCACGCTTGCTCCCCCTGCAGGGAAGGTGCCTCCAAGAACCGTGACAGACTCCTGTGAAGGTCCCACTCCAAAGCAGCCTACTTGATTTAGTAACCCTTAGGTTGCAGGCTAACCTAAACCACAGCGGGATGGGAGGCTCCCTCCCGCATCCTTTAAGCAGTTTCTAGGTAAAGCAAGAGATCCCCGCATTTGTAAGTATTCACGTAAGTGACAGAAAGTTTTCATTCTCACCCGTTACTTTAAAGCACGGGGATCCTAAAAATCCTCTTTTCCCCTTCCTTCCAACAAAAGAAAACAAAATTCGATTTCTGCTCCGCAAATTAAAAAGTACGCACTTTATAGTAAAAATGATCCACTTGTTGAAGCAATATTTCCATTTAAGACCTGTTAAAATACCACTGGTGATTTTTAAAGGCGCGTCACATTTGTCCAACTGTCAGCACAACTGCGATCACCTCTTGGCAACTGATGAAACTGAACTTAAAAAAAGAGCTCTCCTGAGACCGGAAGGTTCCTCATTCCTATTCTAAAACGAAAAACCACCATTTCAACTTAAATCAATTTAAAAATACGGGAACTCTTTCGTCCTCCTTTATTCAGATTCTTATTACTTCCTTAATCCAAAAACCAAGTCTTCTGGAAGGTCTAAGGTTTCGGCTGTTACAATGGCATCAAGTTACAACGCGTGACTTCGATTTCGCACGCAAACCCTGAACCCGGTCACTTTTAAAAGGCTGACAAATTTACCAGAGGCGATTTTAAAAGAGACATAACCAAAACTGGGCTCCCGAAACCCTGAGTAGTTAGACCCTCGGACGCACTCCTTCCCTCCCCGCCGTCCGGGACTCTGCCCACGCCCGGCCGTCGGGAGCCCGCGCCGGGAACACTCACCTGAGGCCATGGCTCCGCTCACTGCGCCGCCCCGCTCCGAGCGTCCGGACCGGCGGCCGCTACAGTCACTCAGCCCGTCAGTCAGTCGGGCCGCCCAGAGACCTCTGCTGGCGGGATCCCCAGTCCCCCTGACCACCCCCGGGGCCTCCTCCTCCTCCTTCCCGCCCTCCTCTGGGTTTGCGGCTCACACCTTCCCACCCGCTTAATCCTCGCGCTCCGGTCACCGGGCGTCGCTCGTCCAGGCGGCAGAAGCCAGGAGGCGGAGCGCAGCGACAGCGGAGAGCAGGTCTGCCAGAGAGGCGGACAGCCCGGCGGGAGGGGGACTTCCAGAGACTGACTTAGGCTCCCGCACCTCCGCTACCCCGGGGCGGGGGCGGGGGCGGAGCGTCCAGCGACCTGCGCGCGTGCGTCCGCCCACCGCTGCCCGGCCCCCCGCCCATGCCCCGCCCACCCACCGGTCTCCTGAATCCCGGGTGGGCTCGGGAACCGGTCGGGGAAGCTGGCTCTCCGGGAACGTAGGGAACGCTGGGAGTCGGGGAGTGACCGCCCCGAGCGTGCGAAAGCCGCCCGTCCCCGAGAAATCCCCCTCCTCCAGGATGTTCTTGGGCGCGTGGCTTAAAGTTCAGGAGGGGTGGGAGGGTGCGGTGACGTCGAGAAGGGCCGGCTGCCCGCCCGCGAGCACTTGGGGGCGGGCCGGGCGGCGAAGTGGGGCCGGCCCTCCCAGGCTAGGGGGAACGACGGCCGGGGTTTTCGTTGGGTGGTTCCTCCTCTTCCCTCTGTCGCACATGCAAATCTCCGCCCCCGGACCGGCGGGCGGCGCAGCGCGGGCGTCCCGGAGCGCCCTCGAGGGGAAGTGCGGAAGCTGCCGCGGCCTCGGTGAGCCTGTAATTCAGGTATTTGCATACGGGGACCCCCGCAGTCTGATAACCCTTTGCAACATCTCCTTTGTGAGGGCTCTGTTAACGTACTTGACAAACTAAAAAACTTTTCAAACTCGTAAGGTCCGCAGTGTGAGTTCGTTTCCTCGTTACTCAGTGCCCCAAGTTAATAAAGTGGACACCCCATTGGGATTTGACAGACTCACGAGGAAAGGAGGACGAAGGTGTAGCATCGGAATCTAGGATAACTTTTGTTTCCTTCTTGTGTCAATAATTTTGTATGTGTCAGTTTAGTTACCCCATTTATAGATGAGGCAATCAGGGTTCAGAGAAGTAACTTGCCTGTACATCAGAATGCTAGTAAAAAAGAACAGTTTAAACTCAAGGTTTCCGACTCCAGAACTCCGTGCGCTTTCCACTTTCCTTTACCGTTTAAAATAAGTTATGGAGGGGCAGTGGGAGCTATCAGCCATACAAGTGCCCAAACTGGAAGCCCCAGTTGGAAAATAATTAAAAATAAACTCTCCTGTCACCCCCGCAACCAAAGCATCCTTTCCACAAAATATAGAAAACAATGAAACAGTTTTTTGATTAGCATAAGCCTTAAACCATATTGTGATGCACTTAAGAAAAGAGACGGCAAAGAGAAAAAGGAAATCTCACTCGTTTATATCATCAGATAGATGCAATCAACTACAATGCCTGTCGTCTTTCTCCCAAGGGAAAAAGAGGGTGCAAAACCTGCAAGAAGCTTATTTGGCTTTTCAAAAGGTGTACAGAATTCGTTTACAGTTTCCTTTTTTTCTAAAAGCATTGCTAAATGAAAAGAGAGGGGAAAATGTTTTCTGTTCTTTTGGGCGCTAGGCAGATTTTTCAGTGTAATCATTTTAGACTTGTTTTTACCCTTACCACCCCAAAAGTCAGGGCTACGTGAATGAACTAAACATAACGTTTAAGAATCCATTAGGAGGATGAGAGACAAATAGGAATGGAAAATATTTTGCATGTATTTTCTTATATTTCACCTCCAGAAACTGATTGACTTTAGGTGCTTCTTAATAGAACACAATAATGTTTGCTTACAGAAGAGTTTGGAGCCAGACAGAAAATCTCTCCCAGGTGCAGGACCCCAGAGTTCTAAAACCACTCCCATCTGTGAAATCACAAGCTAAATCTTAGGAGATTTAGTAACACTACACAATTTTGAATTCGTTTTATTTTTATTTTCCAAAGACTTATTTAAACCTCCTCACTAACAGGAACGCATGTTTGTATTTATTTCCAGAGCTATTTGTATTTGTAACATGAGTAAGCCGTAGGTTTACATTATCTCACCCTTAAAAGGCTTTTTTGAAAACCCTTTCACTATTTTAAAACCTTGCTAGGACTTCTCTCGGTGGTCCTGTGACTATGACTCTGCGCTCCCTTTGCAGGGGGCCCAAGTTCCATCCCTGGTCAGGTAACTAGATCCCACATGTCACAATTCACGTGCTGCAACTAAGACCCAGTGCAACCAAATCAATAAATATTTTTTAAAAACTTGCTGAACCCTTTTATCAAAGATCCAGCCCACATCTGAAAAGTGAGACTATTTCACTTGTGTGGGATAAATTTAATTAGAAAAAAAGGAAGATTACAAGACAAGGTAATGGATGGACTAAAAACAACAATAAATGTGAATAGTTGTTTTATTTTTGTTAGGACTTATCCTGGGAAAAAATAATGTATTACTGAAAAGATGATTGGTAACTAGTTGGTGGGGATTATAATGAATTGTTGTTGTCTAGTTCCTAAGTGGTGTCCGACTCATTTGCACCTCATGGACTATATGTAGCCTGCCAGGCTCCTCTGTCCATGGGATTTCCCAAGCAAGAATACTGGAATGGGCCACCATTTCCTTCTTCAGGGGAACTTCCCAACCTAGGGATTGAGGTTACATGCAGTGGCAGGCAGATTCTTTATCACTGAGCCACCAGGGAAGCCCATTATAATAACCAGCATGTGGTATTTTTCTTCAAGGGCTTGCAGTTGTTGATACTATTTATTCAGTCCAGCGAATATCTACTCTGTACCAGGTGCTCTTTCGATTGTGGCACAAATACTAATAATAAGATAATCAACTATTCCTCAGTTAAAAAAAATATATAAAGACAAAATCTCTGCCTTCATGCAGCTATATTTCACATGAAAGACATCAAGCATTTCAACACATAAGATCTTCTCAAATACTATAATTAAACTATTTTATTTCTTTATTGCTGTAAATTAAATAAGGTAATGGGATAGAAAGTGACTGAGAGGGAGAGGCATACTCTGAAGAGGTGCCATTTGAGCCGAGTCCTGAGGAACAAGAGACATCCACAGAAAGATTCAGGGAAAGGGCCTTCAGTTGGTGGAACCAAGTATGAAGTCCTTGGGACAGGAAAGCATTAATTTGAGGGACTTAGAGGCCAGTGGGACCAGACCAACTGAAGGAGGTTACAGAGATAAGCAGGGTCATAGTAAGGAGGATGAATTTTATTCCAGCTGCACAGAGGAACCTATTTAGAGTTTTAAACACATGGTTGATTTATGATTATGTTTTGAGAGGTTTACTCTGGAGGATGTGTTAAACTGTTAGGGGCACTGTAGGATAACCAGGGGCAAGAGTGAAGGTAGAGCAGCAGAGAGGCTGTTGCAGTGGTCTATGGGAGAAGTAAAAGTGGTTTGGATTAGTGTTCCAGCAGAGGAGATGGTGAAAAGGGGTCATATTCAGTAAGATTTGGGTGAATATTCAGTAAGAGCCTGAAGGACTTGCTGATGGATTGAACGCAAGTAGAAGGGGAGGGAGAAAAAGGAATCAAAGATAACTCACATTTTTGGTCTGAGAAACCAGGTAAAAAGGAGGCTGGTGAGAAAAAGCTCTAAAAGGGAAAACCAGGAGTTGTGTTTTAGACATGTTAAGTTACAGATACCTATTAGACATCTGGAGTAGGTAGTTGGATATATGTAGAACTAGTCTAAGGGGAGAGGTCAGAGTTAGAAATAAAGGTGTGTGAGTCAGCAACACTTCACTAAAAAGAAAGAAAGAAAGAACATGGAGGGTGGGGGGAATGAAAAAGAGCCCAAAAAGGTGAGTAGAAAAGAGGCCACTGCCAGTGAATTAGGAGGAAGATCAAGAGACTGCTTCAAAAAGAATGGAAGTGGTCAGCTGTGTTAAATAATGCTGAGACTGCAAAAGATGAAAATAAAGAAATGGTTGCCTTTGGCAACATGAAGGTCATTAATGACCTTGATGAGAGCCATGTCTGTGGAATGGTGGGAATGAAAGCTGAAATGGAGGAGGTTGAGAAGAGAAATGATGGAAATGATGAGTATATAGAATGCTTTGAAGGCTGTTAATGAAAACAGAAATGGAGCACTAGCTGGAGGGGGATGTGGGGTTGTATTAGGCTAAGGGCTATAACTCCCACCTCCCTGTCAACAAGTTAACCAAAGGTTATTTATCGCTGAGTCACAGTCCATTATAAATTGAGTGGCTTTCTTCTGGAAATAATCCAGGAGCCTAAATTCCTTTTATCTTGTAGCACCAACATGTGGCCTTCAACATCACTTTGGAAAAGGAAAGAGGGTAGAGAATCACGAATGGGAGATTTTTATGGGCCAGACCTGAAAGTGGAATACATTACTTCTTGTCTACTTTCCATATGGCCTCCATAAGGGGGCTGAGAAATATAATTTGAGAAGTGGAATTTAGCTATGTGCCCTGGAAGTAGGGAAGATATTGAACATGAGTAATGAGTAGCAGTCTCTGGTACAGAACTCTTGTTTTGTTTAGAGAGGGTGCAATTAAATCATGTTTGTCAAAGATGAGACTGACTTACTAGTGAAGGAGAAATTGGCAGTGATTGAGAGGAAGGGAGTCATGAGGATGGGAGAAAGGGTGAAACCTAGAGCACAGGTTATAGGGTTGGCCACAGATTGGAATGCAGACACTTCCTCTGTGGTAACAGGAAGGAAGGCAGAACCTGCTAGACCTGATGATATGGAGATGAAGTAGTCAGTCGCATTCCTTGTGTTTTTTTTAGTGATGTGTAAGGTATGAGGTTATGTTCAGCTGAGGGTGGAGGGAGACAAGGAAGAGGAGGTTTAAAATGCAGTGTGAAAGTGGAACATTATATGTGTCTGGCTGTACTGAATGACCAGTTGAAATTTGTGGTCATAAATATAATGTCAGAGTAGTACACAGTATTTCATATGTGGTTGTTAACCCAATGTATATCAATGGGTTTCTTTCTAAAAAAGAAGACAAGTAACTAGGAAAATTTAAATCTGAATGGAAATATGAAGGAGGGATGCAAAGTACCTCTGAGCTCACACATACATGTATACTCCTTGGGAGTGTCACCCATTCCCATGATGTTACCTGTTGTACCAGGACCATATATACAGCCTAGATTTTTTTATGGGTTTCAGGCCTGTATATCTGATCGTTTATTAGGAGACTCATAGACATCCAGGATTCAATCAACACAACATCTTGTCTTGAAGTTTATCCTTACTCCCATATTTTTTGTACCACCATCTACCCAGACACAAGTTAGAAAGTTAGGAGCCATCTTTGACTCTCAGACTGTCCTCCACCTAACCCACAATGTAGGATCATCAAGTCCTACTGATTTTACCAGTCCAATATGAATCCATTGTTTTTCAATCTTAACTGACATTGTTCTGTTCAAATCTTCATCATATCTCACCTGAACTACTGTAATATCTATTTGTCTGTCTATATCTTGGTCCCATTTGAAAGCCTTTCAGTCTTATTCAAACCCATTGCTGCTTGAATCCTCTGGACAAATGCACATCAGACCACACCACTCTTGTGCTTTAAGGCCATTCATTAATCTTAGAGCCATCATTGTCAGAATGGCTAAAATTAAAAAGACAGTACCAAGTGTTGGTGGGGAGAGAGAACAAATGGGATTCTCATAAAATTTTTTTTTCAGATATAAATTTGTACAACAACCTGGGAAAATTGGCAGTAGTTCAGTTCAGTCACTCAGTCATGTCCAAGAGTTTGTGAACCTATGGACTGCAGCATGCCAGGCTTCCCTGTCCATCACCAACTCCCAGAGCTTGCTCAGACTCATTGTCCATAGAGTCGATGATGCCATCCAACCATCTAATGCTCTGTTGTCCCGTTCTCCTCCTGCCTTCAGTCTTTCCCAGCATCAGGGTCTTTTCTAATGAGTCAGTTCCTCACATCAAGTGGCCAATGTATTGGAGTTTGAGCTTCAGCATCAGTCCTTCCAATGAACATTTAGGACTGGTTTCCTTTAGGATGGACTGGTGGGATCTCCTTGCACTCCAAGGGACTCTCAAGAGTCTTCTTCAACGCCCCAGTTCAAAAGCATCAACTCTTCGGTGCTCAGCTTTCTTTATAGTCCAACTCTCACATCTATACATGACTGCTGGAAAAATCATGGCTTTGGCTAAATGGACCTTTCTAGCAAAGTAATATTTCTGCTTTTTAATATCGTATCTAGCTTGGTCATAGCTTTTCTTTCAAGAGCAAGTGTCTTTTACTTTTATGGCTGCAGTCACATCTGCAGTGATTTTGGAACCCCGAAAAATAAAGTCTGCCACTGTTTCACTGTTTGCCCATCTATTTGCCATGAAGTGATAGAACCAGATGCCATGATCTTAGTTTTCTGAATGTTGAGTTTTAAGTCAACTTTTTCAAATACTTAATGCAACCTGGATAGTATATTCAAAAGCAGAGACATTACTTTGCCAACTAAGGTCTGCCTAGTCAAGGCTATGGTTTTTCCTGTGGTCATGTATGGATGTGAAAGTTGGACTGTGAAGAAAGCTGAGCGCCGAAGAATCGATGCTTTTGAACTGTGGTGTTGGAGAAGACTCTTGAGAGTCCCTTGGACTGCAAGGAGATCAACCCTGGAATTTCTTTGGAAGGAATGATGCTAAAGCTGAAACTCCAGTACTTTGGCCACCTCATGCAAAGAGTTGACTCATTGGAAAAGACTCTGATGCTGGGAGGGATTGGGGGCAGGAGGAGAAGGGGACGACTGAGGATGAGATGGCTGGATGGCATCACAGACTTGATGGACGTGAGTCTGAGTGAATTCTGGGAGATGGTGATGGATAGGGAGGCCTGGCGTGCTGCGATTCATGGGGTCGCAAAGNAAAAGACTCTGATGCTGGGAGGGATTGGGGGCAGGAGGAGAAGGGGACGACTGAGGATGAGATGGCTGGATGGCATCACAGACTTGATGGACGTGAGTCTGAGTGAACTCTGGGAGATGGTGATGGATAGGGAGGCCTGGCGTGCTGCGATTCATGGGGTCGCAAAGAGTCGGACACCACTGAGCGACTGAACTGAACTGAACTGATGTTGTGAGTTATGAAACTGAAGTAGTTATCATTGTTTCTTCTGCTTTCCTCCCTCCTTTAACCTTTATGCTATAATAAAATGTTTTAAAACCTATTCTGGGAAAGACTTACAATTTTCTCATTCTGTTTATCACCTTACTCAAGCTTTTGGATACTTTGCTTTTTTGTTTCTGGTCAAAAGGCTCCTTTCTACCCTTCTTGTAGGCCAGGTCTCGTGGTGATGAACTCCCTCAGCTGTTGTTTGCCTGAGAAAGCCTTTAATTTCTCCTTCATATCCGACTTATAACCTGGCTGGATAGAGTATTCTTGGATGCAGCTTTTATCTTTCGGTGTTTTGAGAATGTCATTCTGCTCCCTCTTGGCCTGTAAAGTGTTCGCCGAGAAACCTGCTGATAGCCTAACAGTGGTTCCTTTGGAGGCTGCTGTCCTTTTTACCCTGACTGGCTTTAAATTTCTTTCCTTGTCATTGACTTTTAACAATTTTAATGTAATGTGTCTTGGAGAAGGTTGTTTTACCTCAAAGTAATTAGCTCATAGGCTTGTCTATCTAATTCCTTTCCCAGCTTTGTGAATTTTCAGTTGTCATTTCTTTAAGTAAACTCTCTGTTCCTTTCTTCCTCTCTTCCCTGGGATGCTCATCACCCTAATGTTACCCTTCCCAAACGAGCTGAATAACTCTCCTAGAATTTCCCTCTTTTTTGACATCTCGTTTCTCTTTCACCTTCTTACCGGTATCATTTCTAGGTGTCTATTTTTGGGCTTGCTAATTCTCTCTTGCATGAAGGCTGCTCCATTTCCAGTGATATCTGATGCATTATTTACCTTGTGTATGAGTTCTTCAGTTCCAGAACTTCTGTCTGGTTCTTTTTTTTTTTTTTTTTTTTGAGTTTGGTATAGTATTCCTCCTGTTCATTAATTTTGTTCCTCGGTCCACTGAACTGCCTTTCTGAGTTTTCCTGTAGCGTGCTGAGTTTCTTCACGACAGCTGTTTTGAATTCTGTATGTGTTAGAGCTCAGTATTCCGTGACTCTGAGTTTGGTTTCTGAAGCTTGTTATTTTCTTTTTGTGGCACATTGTTCTGTGGTTCTTTGTGGTGCTCAGTGAGTTGTGCCTCTGCCAGTGGACTTGAAGTAACAAACATCTTTTTGATTGATTCTGAGCTGCCTCTAGATATACTTAAGAATTAACACTTTTCATCCTTCCCAGGTGGCACTAGTGGTAAAGAACCCGCCTGCCAACGCAGCAAATGTAAGAGACGTGGGTTCAGTCCCTGCGTCAGGAAGATCCCCTGGAGGAGGGCATGGCAACCCACTCCATTATTCTTACCTGGAGAATCCTCATGGACAGAGGAGCCTGGCGGGCTGTAGTCCATTGGGTTGCAGAGTCAGGCATAACTGAAGCGATTTAGCGATAGCGATAGACAGCAGTCCTCCACTTGTCAGAGGTGTGGCTCTGTGTCCTCATCATCACGCCTTGTGCTTATGGTTACTTGGTGCCTTGCTGTTGCCAGCGTCACTGGTGGTGCTGCCAGGAAGAGGGGCCCTTCTGCCACCTCTAGGAACCCCTGAGTTGCAGGCTCAGCCACTGCGGGGGAGGGTTCAGGTGGGAAGGAGCTGGAGTCACATGGGCACCCTCTAGCACGTCCAGTGTTGTAAGGTTTATGGGCTCTCCTGCTGGGGGTAGAGAGCTGGGGGACCAGAGTCCTGGGTAACTCAGAGGCTGGACGGACAGGGTCCCAGGTCTGCTGTCATTGCCCAGTTCCCTGTAGCCATGGGCACTGCTGCAGCCAACTTGTCCTCATCTGTGCCGCCTCTTCCTGGTGCTACAGGGCAGTATGGGGCTGTGGGCTCATCTGCCAGGGCTGGGGAGACCAGGACCACAGGCATCAACTCTGCTGTTCCCCTGGGTCTGTCTTCTCTGTCTGTTCCTGTGTGTCCACCTTTCAATGTACAGGTGTGTGGAATTCTCTGACATCCTATTGGGCAAAGACACCTTTGTTGCCTTGTGGGTATTTTACTGATGATAGATTGAAGGGGGAGGCAAAAGGGAATGTCTCACTCCACCATGATGCTGATGTCCTCCACCGCAATCCATTTCTTTTTATTGACTGAACCTAGAGTGTTTTGCCTGCTTGTGTGTTAAGTTGCTTCAGTCATGTCTGACTCTTTGCAGCCCCATGGACTGCAGCAAGCCAGGCTCCTCTGTCCATGGGATTTTCCAGGCAAGAATACTGGAGTGGGTTGGCGTGCCCTCTTCCAGGGGATTTTCCCAACTGAGGGATTGAACCCGTGTCTCTTACATCTCCTGCATTGGCAGGTGGTTTCTTTACCACTGGCACCACTTTGGGAAGCCTTTCTAGTGTTCTATGTATGTGTAATTGAACATAGAGCCTGACACGGTTCTAAGAACTTTACAAATATGTGTAATCCTCATAAGAACCCTAGGAAGGAGGTAACGCTATTTTTGCCACCTTACAGATGAGAACTTAAGGTTAGGTAACGCTATTTTTGCCACCTTACAGATGAGAACTTAAGGTTAAGGGGCTTGCTCCAGGGTACACAGTAGTCAATGAGAGGACAGGTTTCAAAACTACTCAGTTTCTCCAGGCTGGGCGTATGGGTCACAGTCTCCTGGCTGACTGTCACTCAGCCCCGTAGTGTCCTGCTCAGTTACAAGCTCATAGGCAAAATCGAGCAGCTGAGTGATCCTGTCTCCCTGGAAATGGATGGCTCATAGAGATGGACCCAAGATCCAACCAGAAACAGAGAGTGTGGCCTCCTTATCTTTAGAGGGACTGTTCATTGCCTGAAGAGGAGAGTTCTGTTGTGTCTGATTCCCAGCACCGTGTGGGCTGAGGGAGTGTTCTAAGTAGAGAGGGACTTTCCTCCTGCTCAAAAGGGGGCTCCTTCCCAGCTGAGTGAGTGCCTTGGTGCAGGCCAGGTTGCCAGCTTCACAAGTCCCAGGCTGATTTCACACCCCACTGGAATAGGGGCTGCTAATCGATTTCTGGGTGTCAGGATTGTACAGCCATTCAGATGTGATCCTTCATTTCAGCTTAATTCCCTAATCAGAATGCCAAGGGTGACAAATTAAAATTTGCCACACTGTCCGAGAGGGTGGAAAGGGAGAAAGGGGAAGTTACTGGCAGAGATTTGTAAACATCTCTAATAACATGGCGTTAGTGGTAAAGAACCTGCCTGCCAGTGCAGCAGACATGAGACGCAGGTTCGATCCCTGGGTTGGGATGATCCCCTGGAGGAGGGCATGGCAACCCACTCCAGTATTCTTGCCTGGAAACTCCCATCGACAGAGGAACCTGGCAGGCTACAGCTCATGGGATCACACAGAGTTGGGCACGACTCAAGAATGGCGTTAGTGGTAAAGAACCTGCCTGCCAGTGCAGCAGACATGAGACGCAGGTTCGATCCCTGGGTTGGGATGATCCCCTGGAGGAGGGCATGGCAACCCACTCCAGTATTCTTGCCTGGAAACTCCCATCAACAGAGGAACCTGGCAGGCTACAGCTCATGGGATCACACAGAGTTGGGCACGATTCAAGCGACTTAGCACTAATGATATTAAGTGGTATGAGCAGATGATTATTAGTGTATTTCATAACTAAAAGTCTGTTTTCTTCCAAACCTTGAAAGTGAGTAGTGTTGCGGTCCTTTAATGGACCGGAACCTGGTAGTCCAGAGTCAACGAAAAGAAAGTGAAAGAGCGAAAGAGACTAATATTCCCTGGATTATGCAGAAAACCAATAAAGCCCTAGAACAAGGCTTGTACCACTCACGAAGGCACAGGGCATCCTCTCGAGGAGGTCTTGAAAGCCTGGGCAGGAAAGGGAGCTCGCCAGGCTTCCACGCTCCAGAGAACTTAGAGAGAGAGAGAAAGAAGGACACAGGAACCCAAGTCTCTAGTGGAACAAGGGTGCTTTATTGAACATTGTGTGAGTATATTTACTGTCTTACAAGGTAGCTTTTTCAGCAAAGATAAAGATCAAAAGACCAGACTTACAAGTTACCAAGGAAACAAGGAGTAAGGGGTCATAAGGCCAGAAGACAATCCATATCTTAAGAAAGAGGGTCGTGACTAATCACTTTCACCATATGGAAAAGTTAATGAAGGAAATCCACGCATGCATTCCATCCCATGACCTCAGTCCTGGGAGCAGTGTGCCACTCCACTCGTCCCTGTTACCAGGAACTGATAAGGAACAGGGGGCTCATGAGAGGCAGAAAACAACACACAAGAATCCTACTGTTAAATGTTCCCTGACAGAGTGATTTGGTTTGTGTGATCAGCACTTAGATATTTAATTTTTCAAGTAGATAGGGCTCTAGCCCCTTCTGACCTGACTAATTAGTGAAGCCAAATCTAGCCTCTTTACCCCAACACTGAAATTGTATCTCAGAGACAGAGTTTTGGGTAAAGTAGAAAAGAACAGCTTTATTACTTTGCCAGGCAAAGTGGGCCACAGTCGGCTGCTGCTGCTGCTGCTAAGTTGCTTTAGTCATGACCGACTCTATGCGACCCCAGAGACAGCAGCCCGCCAGGCTCGCCCATCCCTGGGATTCTCCAGGCAAGAGTACTGGAGTGGGTTGCCATTTCCTTCTCCAATGCATGAAAGTGAAAAGTGAAAGTGAAGTTGCTCAGTTGTGTCCGACTCATAGCAGCCCCATGGACTGCAGCCTACCAGGCTCCTCCATCCATGGGATTTTCGAGGCAAGAGTACTGGAGTGGGGTGCCATTGCCTTCTCTACCACAGTTGGCTAATGCCCTCAAAACTGTGTGTTCTGAGCTGGAGAGGGTAGGGAGGAGTTTTGTTTTTTTTAATATTTATTTATTTGGGTGCACCTGGTCTTAGTGGTGGCATGGGGGATCTTTAGTTGCAGCACGTGAACTCTTAATTGTGGCATGTAGAAATTAGTTCCCTGACCAGGAATGGAACCCAAGGCCCCTGCACTGGGAGCACAGAGTCTAGCCACTGGGCCACCAGGGAAGTTCTAGAGGGAGGAGTTTTATAGTAGTGGTTCAAAGAGGGTGTGATCAGCTCATGGACTTTCTTCTGATTGGTTAGTAGTGAGGTAAGTGGGAGTCAGCATCATCAACCTGCTGGTTTCAACTGGTCTGGGGTCTAGTTGCTTGTGGACAACACGCACCTTTAATTTCTCCCAACTGTTGGGGGTTTCAGTATTAGCAGAGCAGCCCAAAGATATTGTTCTGTGGATCCCTGAGGGGCACCCAGGACTGCCCCAAGGTTGCTCTGTTGTTTCTTTTAAGGGTTCCTCCGTTGTCTCCCCATTTCCTCCCTTCTCTAATTAACATCTGTTTCAAACTGCTGTTCGAACTCAGGAAAAGTCAGGGAAACTGAACAAAATCTATTTCCTGTAAAGAAACAGGGGCCTCAGAAAGGCTTTGTGCCCAGGAGTCGCTCAGAGTCTTGCTTGGTATCGTTAATATGATAAAATAGGAAAGTACTGATCATTGCAGCTTTGTTTTAGATCCAAGAAGTGATGGCTTGTGACAAGAAGAGTCTTCCTTTATCCCTATATTTCATACATCAATCTTCAGTTCAGTTCAGTTCAGTTGCTCAGTCATGTCCAAGTATTTGCGACCCCATGAATTGCAGCATGCCAGGCCTCCCTGTCCATTTCCAACTCCCGGAGTTCACTCAGACTCACGTCCATTGAGTCCGTGATGCCATCCAGCCATCTCATCATCTGTCGTCCCCTTCTCCTCCTGCCCCTGCCCTCAATCCCTCCCAGCATCAGAGTCTTTTCCAATGAGTCCACTGTTCCCATGAGGTGGCCAAAGTACTGGAGTTTCAGCTTTAGCATCAGTACTTCCAGAGAACACCCAGGGCTGATCTCCTTCAGAATGGACTGGTTGGATCTCCTTACAGTCCAAGGGACACCACAGTTCAAAAGCATCAATTCTTCGATGCTCAGCCTTCTTCACAGTCCAACTCTCACATCCATACATGACCACTGGAAAAACCATAGCCTTGACTAGATGGACCTTTGTTGGCAAAGTAATGTCTCTGCTTTTCAATATGCTGTCTAGGTTGGTCATAACTTTCCTTCCAAGGAGTAAGCATCATTTAATTCCATGGCTGCAATCACCATCTGCAGTGATTCTGGAGCCCCAAAAAATAAAGTCAGCAGCTGTTTCCACTGTGTCCCCATGAAGTGATATTTCCCATGAAGTGATGGGACCAGATGCCATGATCTCAGTATTCTGAATGTTGAGCTTTAAGCCAACTTTCTCACTCTCTTTCACTTTCATCAAGAGGCTTTTTCGTTCTTCTTCACTTTCTGCCATGGGGTGGTATCATCTGCATATATGAGGTTATTGATATTTCTCCCGGCAATCTTGATTCCAGCTTATGCTTCTTCCAGCTCAGCGTTTCTCATGATGTACTCTGCGTATAAGTTAAACAAGCAGGGTGACAATATACAGCCTTGACGTACTCCTTTTCCTGTTTGGAACCAGTCTGTTGTTCCATGTCGAGTTCTAACTGTTGCTTCCTGACCTGCATACAGTTTTCTTGAGAGGCAGGTCAGGTGTTCTGGTATTCCCATCTCTCTCAG
>SJYX01024881.1:365279-471355 GCA_006410675.1 Oreotragus oreotragus
CCACCTGCCAATGCAGGGGACATGGGTTCGATTCCTGGTCAGGGAAGAATCCCCATGCGGCAGGGCAACTAAGACCACGTGCCTGCACCCTAGAGCCTGTGCTGCACGAGAGAGCCCACAGTAATGAGAAACCCATGCACCACATTGAAGAGTAGCCCCTGCTCACCCCAACTGGAGAAAGCCTGTGTGTAGACATGAAGACCCAGCACAGCCAAAGATACAATTAAAAAACAAAGGAGTGGTTGGTCCAGGGCTCAAATCCGGGTCTCTGACCCGAGGCTGGTGCCCTCTGGTCTTCCTTGTTGCTTACAGACCATTGGATGGAGATTCTTGGACTGAGCGAGAGGAGACTCCCTAGGAGGGAAAGGGGCCCTGATCCAGGTGAGGGTGGCCCTCCTCGAGACAGTGCACTCCCCCACCCGCATTGCCCTCAGTGGGACTGGGACATAAATGGTGACTTGTAGACAGCAGGGGCTCAGAAAATACTTATGGCCTTGAAGAGCTGCACCTCATCACCTGGGGCCAGATGCCCCACTGGAGACTTGTAGGGTGGTAGGGGGTTTTAGGGAGCCAGTAAATAACTCCCTCCTCTTCTCTTCCCAAATTCTTTTTTATTTGGCCATGCTGCTTGCCTTGTGGGGATCTTAGTTCCCCGACCTGGGATTGAACCTGGACCCTCAGAAGTGAAAGCTTGGAGTCTTAACCACTGGACCACCAGGGAATCCCCCTCTTCTCAGATCCTAAATGACTTTGAGGATAGCCCATTCCCTTCCCTTTCCTCCCCTCCCTCTCCTTCCCTCTCCAACCTCACCTTCTTTCCATTTTCTTCCTGTATTGATTAAGCATCTGTTAATAGCTTGTGTAAGTTACTGTGCCACATGATGGGGACACAAACAAGAGCCACTCATTGCTCCCGACCCTGGGCTCCCGTTGGGCCCTTGCCCCGTGGTTCTGTGATACCCAGGCTGTGTGTCTGTTTCCACATTAGACCCCCAAGCCCTCGGGAGGAACCAGTCTGGTGGCACTAGATAAGCATCAGCAATCGTCTTGTGAATGAATGAGTGGCTGAAATTTGTGCTGGGTGTTGAAGGGTCATTGGGACACTGTTAGAAGGTGAATGGGCTTCTGACAAGATAACCCAAGTCTAGGCTGTTCCTAGGTTTCTGGAAGGATCGAGTTCACCCAGGGCATCAAATGACCAAGCATCTTGCTACCCAGGCCAACTGAATTGGAAGCAGCCCTGTCTTCATGCCTGTGCTTTGCCACGGGGTCCCATAAGGACCCAACAAGCCAGAGAGGGATTTTCATAACCTGGCAGGCTACAGTGAGGCTGCTGCCAAGCAGAGCAGCGGCAACGCCAGTCTGGTTGCCATGGTGACCTTCACTGGTCTCCCCAGTGAGGTGACAGTTTGTTGGAGAATGCGTGTCCAGCAAGCTCCTCTCAGCAAGTGTTTACCAAGCTCCCACTGAGTGCTTGGCGCCAAGCTGAATGAGGTGCTGGAGAGGAAGCCAAGCCAAGGGAGGACCCAAGATGCAACCATCCACAGGGCGAATCATCTCACACAGGTAAATGCAGCACAAGGAGAAGGCGCAGGGTGGGAAGATCATTGAATTTTACGCTGCACCCCATCCCCACCACAGCATTGCTGTGTGCAGGTAGTTATAAGTGGTCCATGTAACCTGGGCTTCCCTGGCGGCTCAGATGGTGAAGAATCCACCTGCAGTGGGGGAGACCTGGGTTTGATCCCTGGGTCGGGAAGATCTCCTGGAGAAGGGAAAGGCTACTCGCTCCAGTAATCTGGCTTGGAGAATTCCATGGACAGAGGAGCCTGGCAGGCTATACAGTCTGTGGGTTGCAGAGTCAGGCACGACTGAGCGACTATCACACTTCACTAACCTCTGCAAAATGTGATGGGTATGCTCTCTGACTCAGAATCTCACCTTCTCCGCCCGACTCCTTCCAGACCACGAGGTTCATGCATCCTCTTAGGAATTTCTTAGACATAAAAGGAATCATCTCAACAGTTGGGCATGTCTGAGGGGTCAGTAAGGAACTCCCATCTCCTGCCACCTTGAGTTCTGAACCAGTTGGGAAATAAGACATACCTCAGGCATGTTGTCCAGCCCAGCCACAAAAGTCACCCTTTTATTACTTAGAAAACCTAGGTTGGAGGATGTGGCTTTTAGCTGGAGGCATAACCAGCCCCACAGTTGGACTCTCTCCACAACTGACTTCAGGGGATTCCTGCTCCAATTCTTCTTCACTTCCCATGTGGAAGGATCACAGACAGAGGCGAGACACAAACGGCCCCTCCCCAGCACCAGCCATTTCCATCAGTCAACTTCAATGATGGAACTTTGTGCGTTCTGGCTGGTAGGGCCAGCTGTGCCGGGGGTGGTGGTGCTTCTCACAGACTCTTGGGGTCCTGTCCCGGGCCGCCGTCTGCACGTCACCATCCACCTTGGTTTGGCACCAGCCTCAGAGAGCGGCCAGAAAAGAGGGTGTCAGAAGCAACCCAGAAACTCATTCTGTTCCATAGAGATACATCATCCGAGACTCTGATAATACCCATGTTTGCTTTTTTTTTNTGAATGGGCTTCTGACAAGATAACCCAAGTCTAGGCTGTTCCTAGGTTTCTGGAAGGATCGAGTTCACCCAGGGCATCAAATGACCAAGCATCTTGCTACCCAGGCCAACTGAATTGGAAGCAGCCCTGTCTTCATGCCTGTGCTTTGCCACGGGGTCCCATAAGGACCCAACAAGCCAGAGAGGGATTTTCATAACCTGGCAGGCTACAGTGAGGCTGCTGCCAAGCAGAGCAGCGGCAACGCCAGTCTGGTTGCCATGGTGACCTTCACTGGTCTCCCCAGTGAGGTGACAGTTTGTTGGAGAATGCGTGTCCAGCAAGCTCCTCTCAGCAAGTGTTTACCAAGCTCCCACTGAGTGCTTGGCGCCAAGCTGAATGAGGTGCTGGAGAGGAAGCCAAGCCAAGGGAGGACCCAAGATGCAACCATCCACAGGGCGAATCATCTCACACAGGTAAATGCAGCACAAGGAGAAGGCGCAGGGTGGGAAGATCATTGAATTGTACGCTGCACCCCATCCCCACCACAGCGTTGCTGTGTGCAGGTAGTTATAAGTGGTCCATGTAACCTGGGCTTCCCTGGCGGCTCAGATGGTGAAGAATCCACCTGCAGTGGGGGAGACCTGGGTTTGATCCCTGGGTCGGGAAGATCTCCTGGAGAAGGGAAAGGCTACTCGCTCCAGTAATCTGGCTTGGAGAATTCCATGGACAGAGGAGCCTGGCAGGCTATACAGTCCGTGGGTTGCAGAGTCAGGCACGACTGAGCGACTATCACACTTCACTAACCTCTGCAAAATGTGATGGGTATGCTCTCTGACTCAGAATCTCACCTTCTCCGCCCGACTCCTTCCAGACCACGAGGTTCATGCATCCTCTTAGGAATTTCTTAGACATAAAAGGAATCATCTCAACAGTTGGGCATGTCTGAGGGGTCAGTAAGGAACTCCCATCTCCTGCCACCTTGAGTTCTGAACCAGTTGGGAAATAAGACATACCTCAGGCATGTTGTCCAGCCCAGCCACAAAAGTCACCCTTTTATTACTTAGAAAACCTAGGTTGGAGGATGTGGCTTTTAGCTGGAGGCATAACCAGCCCCACAGTTGGACTCTCTCCACAACTGACTTCAGGGGATTCCTGCTCCAATTCTTCTTCACTTCCCATGTGGAAGGATCACAGACAGAGGCGAGACACAAACGGCCCCTCCCCAGCACCAGCCATTTCCATCAGTCAACTTCAATGATGGAACTTTGTGCGTTCTGGCTGGTAGGGCCAGCTGTGCCGGGGGTGGTGGTGCTTCTCACAGACTCTTGGGGTCCTGTCCCGGGCCACTGTCTGCACGTCACCATCCACCTTGGTTTGGCACCAGCCTCAGAGAGCGGCCAGAAAAGAGGGTGTCAGAAGCAACCCAGAAACTCATTCTGTTCCATAGAGATACATCATCCGAGACTCTGATAATACCCATGTTTGCTTTTTTTTCCCCCCTGTTTCTTTACTTGATTTTTTGAACAGTCACTAATGAACATGGCACAGAATTAGAATGACAGAAAAGGCCGTACTGTGAAAACCAAATTATCGTCTCATTGCCTGCATGGTGTTATCATCCTCAAAGGCAAAGGCAATGTCATGTACCCTTTAGAGATGGTCTATGACTATATGGATATTTACACAGACATGCCTTTATTAAAATGTGAAATGATCACATACTTTACCCACTGTTTTGCTCCCTTTTCTTTTACTTTGCAGCAATCTTGGAGATTGTTGATTATCTATTCCTACAGAACAACACTGCTCTTTTAAGTGGCTGCATGGTTTTCCAATAATAGTAATGACAACTGAATTTTTAAAGAATTTAATGTGAGTGAAACACAGGCCTGCTTGTTTTGTTGACATGGACATATTTAATATTTACTCTTCAGAGTAGCCTCTGAGCTGAGTACTGTTTACAGATGAGGAAACTAAAGCACAGAGGGTTTAAGTCACTTGCCCAGGGTCACAAGGCAAGTAGGAGCTGCGGTCAGGATGTGGGTTCAGAGCTCATGGTCTTAACCACTGTACCTCCCAGCCACCCACTGAAGGATATGTGGTTGGACTCAACCATGTTTCCTCTTGGTCAGCACTGCAGTGCTTGTCTGGGCACAGATGTGCAAGGCCACCCGTAGTGTGACTTTTTCAAAGTCGAATTGCTGCATTAGTGTGCATTTTTAAAAGTATAGGTATTGTCCAGTTGCCCACCATAGAGGCTGGACCAGTTTGCCATCCCCAGTGTTTGACAGCACAACCTAGTCATAGTTAGTGTTAATCATTCAATTGTGTCCAACTCGTTTCGACCCCGTGGACTATAGCCCCCTAGGCCCCTCTGTCCATGGAATTCTCTAGGCAAGAATACTGGAATGGGTGGCCATTCCTTTCTCTAGGGGATCTTTCCGACCCAGGGATTGAACCTAGGTCTCCCACATTGCAGGCAGATTCTTTAGCATCCAAGCTACCGGGGAAGTTCTAACCTAGTCAGAGGGGTGGGTGGGTGATCTTTGTACCTGTGCTGATCTAATAGGAAACCATGGCACCTCCTGGGAGCTTTAATTCTGCCCTTTCCTTATATTGTGTAAGGTCAGACAACTCTTCCTATGTTGAAGGTGTAGTCTTGTTTCCTTGTCTGGTTAGCAGAGCAAGTAGCTTGGGCTTAGCACTGAGCTGCTTGAGTTGCAGTGCTCTTCCCAACTCTTGGCTCCATCACTTAATCATTTGATAGCCTCGATCAAAACCCTGTGTGTCAGTTTCTTCATCTGAGCATGAGGATGGATGGTGATGATGCCCACGCCATGGGAGGTAAGCATTTAATGAACTCATGCTCACCCAGACCTGAGAGTGCCTGGCTCATAGTAAGTGATTCGTATCTTTCCAGTCAGTTTAGCTCTTGGCTGTATTCTCCCCACTGAATCTCATGGTTTCTTTCTATGGCACAGCTTCATAGGTTTTGCAGAAATGGACACAAGTTTCTCGGTGACTCCCAACTCCTTAGTCTTTCCTCTGTCCACGTGTGCCTTGCAGTTGTTCAGTCTACATTAGGTGGCAAGGGGCTGGAAATGCAAGGGTGAGCCTAACAGGCAGGGTGCTGGCCCCTGGGGCTTATAGTCTAGTGAGGAAGACAGGCATTCATCAGAGAATCACATGGGAAATATGTGATTCCACACCCTGCCAGGCCTCTCTGGTGGCTCAGATAGTAAAGAGTCTGCTTGCAATGCAGGGAACCTGGGTTTGATCCCTGTGTTGGGAAGATCCCCTGGAGAAGGAAACGGCAACCCACTCCAGTATTCTTGCCTGGAGAACTCCATGAACAGGGGAGCCTGGCAGTCTACAGTCCATGGGGTCACAAAGAGTTGAACATGACTGAGTGACTAACACACACACACGGTGCTAGGCGCCATGAAACTTCATCTTGTCTTTAGCACGTGTCTGCCCTATAACCAGCACCAGTCTTGAGACGTGGAAAAGTCATCCCAAGTGCTCAGTAAATGTTGCTACATGAGTGAATAAGAATGTGATTAATACTGCGATTGCATCCAGTGCTCGTAAAGTGAAAAGTCATAAACTCTGTGTAAGGGTGAGGATAAAGAGCCTAGAGGTTTGTTCACCTCCTGAAACTGTGGTGCTTGAGCTGAGGGGTTGAATGTTCCCTGGGGCTCCCAGAATCAGGCAGCTTGGAGGTGGTCCTCATGAAATGTCGGGATGTGGTGAAGATTAAATGAGCCACAAAGGTAGGTTTTATTTGTATGCATCGATGGGTAGGAAAATAAGCTTTTCTTGGTTATATAAGAGCACATCCTTGTACGCTAGTGAAAAGACAAATGTGGCATGAAAATTGTTTGCACAAATTGCTGATCATCTGTTAGCTAACTTCAAGTATAAAGTGATTTTTACTTTCCTGGGAATACAGGATCTTAGAGTCTGGATGCTGCAGAGGATCTTAGAGGCCTAAATTCTTGGCCAGAGAAGAAGTATTGTTACCAAAAATGGGGCCCATCTATTTGCCATTTGAAAGCTGATACTTGAGAGGCACAGTTGGTGGAAAGTGATTTATTTTCAGGTGGGCAACAGAAGGAGAAGGCATTCTCATGTCCAAAGACCAAATTCCCACTGCCATTCAGAGGGCATGAGTTTTTAAAGGGACTTTTCAGGGAGTATACATGGAGGGAGGGGGCAACATGCAGAAACAGCAGGATCAGCTGACAGTCATCTGGAAATTGGTCATGATCAGTGGTCATCTTAATGGTTTTGAGCACAGTTAATCTTCAGTTCTGGGGTCAGTTTGCTCCCATTTATTAATCTTGATCCAGATTTCCGGCCTGCAGAACTGTGACCCAAGATGTTTCTGTTGTCCTGAGCCTATCTGGTTCCTGAGATTCTGTTATAGCCGCTCCAGGAAACCAGAGAGTCATGCATGTCAGTTTGGGTAGCTTGTAGTTTTCAAAAGGCCTTTCTCATCTTTAACCAGGAATTCTCCTCCAGGGTCCCATGGGAGGAAACAAACAGCCCAGGGAATTGTGGGCATCATCCCCACATGGCCTCTCCTCAGGGGCCCTCACCTATCCCTTCCAGAGTCTCCCCCATGCCCATCTCAGCTTCACTGCCTGAGTCCTAGCCATTGCCATGTTTTCACTGGCCGCCTGCACTCAACCTCACACCCAGGGCCTTCAGTCCATTCTTTTCAGTGACCCTGACTTCATGGGCCTCCCATTGCTCTTGGTAAATCCCTGTCATATACCCATGACTGGAGATAGTTGGTATGCATGTGGTCACCATCCCCAGATACCTCTGAGGTCACCAGGAAGATGGCAGAACCTGGAACAATGGAAACTTTAGGAAGGTGGCTCTCAGAGGGTTACAAAGAGGACCTTTCTGATTGAGCTCTCTTGCAATGGACAGCTGCCTGGAGGAGCATTTAGCGCCTTTCTGGTGTGTGGGCAGAGTGGAGGCTGGGGAGCTCCAGCGGGAAAAGCACTGAGGAAACCTGGGCATTGGTTGGAATGATGACTTAGCTGAAATCCAAGGCTGATCTCATTTCTAAAGCCATCTTTAAACATTCCGTCTTACAGTTCCTTTCCTGTCACCGTCATCTAATCTCCAGGTACAGCAAAATCTAATTTTCCAAATAAGAATTCATATGCAATCTACCTGTTTATCTATCACTCGTCTCTCTACCTCTCTCTCTCTCTATCTGCTTATGTTCTCTTCACATTTTCCTTTCTTTGCTATAAAGAATGACACCAAGGAAGACTCTGATGGCCATAACCATAGCAACAACAACATGAAATAACATTTTCCAGCATCTGTTTTGTGCCGGGTGCTGGCTCAGAACTTTGTGCATGTCAGTGTGAGGCAGTGGGGCAGAGCATAGAGCCTGGACTCTAGTCACATGGCATGGCTTCAAATCTCACTTCTGCCACCTGATAATGATGTGACTTTCAACAAGATTGTTTAAGTTTTCCACATCTCAATTTCTTCACCTGCCTTACAAGGTCATCATGGGGCTTAAATGGTTTGATATCCATCAAGCTATTAAAACAAAGCCTGTGCATAAAAGGCACTATTAATCATCTCAGTGATCTTCATTAAAAAAATATTGAAGTATTGTTAATTTACAGTGTTGTGTTAACTTCTGCTGTATAGCAAAGCAATTTAGTTATATATATATATATATATGTATACACATTCTTTTTCACATTCTTTTCTATTATGGTTTATTATAGGACATTGAATAGAATTCCCTGGGCTATACAGTAGGACCTTGTTGTTTATCCCTCCTATATACAGTAATTTGGGCTTCTCAGGTGATACTAGTGGTAAAGAACCTGCCTGCCAGTTCAGGAGATGCAGTTCAATCCCTGAATCAGGAAGAGCCCCTGGAGGAGGGCGTGGTAACCCACTCTAGTATTCTCACCTGGGGAATCCCCTGGACATAGGAGCCTGGTAGACTACAGTCCATGGGGTTGCAAAGAGTTGGCCTTGACTGAAGCGACTTAGCATACATATATAATAATTTGGCTTCCTGGGTGGCTCAGTGGTAAAGAATCTGCCTGCCAAGCAGGAGACACGCAGGAGAGGTGTCCACTCAGTCCATGGAGTCCCAAAGAGTCAGACACAGCTTAGCGTAAACAACAAACAGCAACATATAATAATTTGCATCTGCTAGTCCCAGTCCTTCCCCCAACACTCCTCTCCCTTGACAACCACAAGTCTGTCCGCTATGTCTGTGAGTCTGTTTCTAGTTCCTAGGTAAGGTCATTTGTGTCTCAGTGACCTTCATTTGACAGGGGTGATAATTTTCTCATTAACCAACTGGTAAACCAGGCTCAGAGACATAAAGTAACTCACCTGAATCACCCAGGGCTTAACGGGGAGGGAGAAGCTGAGATTGGAAGCTAAATTGGTGTGACTCCCAGGCTTATGATGTTTTCAGACATGATGAAGTATCATCTCCTGAGAAACGGGCAAGTAGAGAGAGGAACTGGAGCTGTCCTGGTGGGGTCTGGCCAACGAGAGGAGGTGGGAATGGGGAGTGGGCAGCAGGCAGTGATATGGAAATGCCAGGATGAAAAGATGAACCTCTGTCTACATCTGTGCTTCCTTTGAGGAGCAGCTCAAGGCTGGAGAGAGGGTCCAGTGTGATTTCTAAACCAAGAGATCTTTAAGATGAAAAGGTCAAGGACAAGGATGCAGACTGCTGACCTTGAATCTGATCACAATCTATTTGAGTTTATACCAAACTGAAAAACTTAGTGAGTGTGAGTGAGTGAGTATGAAAGTGAGTGTGAGTGAGTGAGTGAAAGTTGCTCAGTTGTGTCTGACTCTCTGCAACTTTATGGACTGTAGCCCACCAGGCTGCTCTGTCCATGGGATTTCTCAAGCAAGCATACCAGAATGGGTTGCCGTTCCCTCCTCCAAGGGATCTTCCCAACTCAGGGATTGAACCTGCGTCTCCTGCTTTACAGGCGGGTTCTTTACTATCTGAGCCACCAGACTTAAGGTTTATCATAACTTTACCCAGCGTTTCACTCACACACAGTGATTACTTGTTTAACCTGCCGTTACAATTTTGACAGTGAGGACACCCAGGAGGTCTTTCCCCCTAAATATCCATTGTCCAGGTCCTCAGATCCACTGGATATAAATATGATTTATAGTCCCTGCATGGAATCTTGCTACAGTGAATGCCATGGAAATTGGCTCCTATGAGGAAAATTTCAGTGTCACTAATAGCGACTGAACTGAACTGAATACTCAGTTGGTTTTCATGGGTCTGTTATGCTTATTATGCTTACACCAGCCAGCTTGAAGACACTGGATTTATACTGTAAAAAATGGCCGTGGTCATTTCGTTTTCCTTCTGAATGAATTACCTTCCATGTTAATGAGTCCTCTTTCTCATTCAGGAGAACATTTCCTGCATCAAATCTTATCCTGATTTTGTCCTGACACCTTACTTGCCATTTGGTGAGAACTTGATTAATTTTTATGTGAAATAAATAAGGAAAAAGACACTCATGTTATTTTCTCTCTTTTATCATCAGTAGCTAATCAAAGTATTTATCTGTTCTTGGATAATTTCAGCTGTCCCATTTCTTTTAGAAAGATGTTATCATAGACAAGCCTATTCATACATGTTAAGGGCTTGTATTTATGAAGTGCTTCCTCTGTGTGTTCTAAGTCCCATGTGGATCACTCATTTTTAAGAGGGCTATCACTTGTACAGGGTGTATGTGTAGCAAAACTGGCCTGAGCAGATACCCCTCCACTGAAGTACAGTGACAAGACATGTGACCTGAACAAAGTAAAGTTCCCTAGGAATTGTGTGTGCGTGCTCAGTCATGTCTACCTCTTTGCAACCCCATGAACTATAGCCCGCCAGGCTCCTCTGTCTGTAGAATTTTCCAGGCAATAATACTGGAGTGGGTTGCCATTTTCTACTCCAGGGGATTGTCCTAACCCAGGTATCGAACCCTAGTCTCTTGTGTCTCCTGTACTGGCAGGCAGATTTTTTTGATCACTGCGTCACCTGGGAATCCCAGATGAATGTTTCCTAGGAAAGCAGGTTTAAATCTTGCCAACTCTGCCAACTTTGTGAAGTAGTAGAGAATTTTACAATCTCAGTCCAGCCTGTGTAACTTAAAATGTCTTTGTTTCNTAGTCTCTTGTGTCTCCTGTACTGGCAGGCAGATTTTTTTGACCACTGCGTCACCTGGGAATCCCAGATGAATGTTTCCTAGGAAAGCAGGTTTAAATCTTGCCAGCTCTGCCAACTTTGTGAAGTAGTAGAGAATTTTACAATCTCAGTCCAGCCTGTGTAACTTAAAATGTCTTTGTTTCCTGGAGGGATTAGAGAATTTGTGGGGGAGGGTTGGAAAAATATGTATATTTCACTGTCTAAATAATTGTAAGTGCCATAGTGGGTGATGGGAATTTCACCAGTGGACCCAGTCCTATATGCCAACTATACATTCTTAATATGCATTTTGTTCTTCTGTGCCATGTGGGAAATTAACAGATGATCGCTTCATTAATTGCATGCTATTTTAATTGGTTTAAAGGGACATTTTTCTTTCTTTTGTGGCTTTGGAACACCCTGACAGCTCTTATTGTTGCTGCTTCTGAGCATTTATCCATGGTTATTAACATTAACACTATTAAAACAGAAAGTGCCTGTGAACCTGTGTTCCCAGGCAGTCAGAAAGGGTGAGCTATGAGGACCGACTTTATTCTGAAGCCAGTTTCCCGGGAGGGAGAATAGTAAAGAATAAGGGAATTACTGCATATAGAAGTGACAAAATGCCAGACNCTATTAAAACAGAAAGTGCCTGTGAACCTGTGTTCCCAGGCAGTCAGAAAGGGTGAGCTATGAGGACCGACTTTATTCTGAAGCCAGTTTCCCGGGAGGGAGAATAGTAAAGAATAAGGGAATTACTGCATATAGAAGTGACAAAATGCCAGACTCTGTGCATTTTCTATTTCTTATGTCTTTTAACTCTGAACAACTACCTATGAGGACGGTCTCCGTGAGGTGATGGGGAAACTAAGTCCTTTACCCAGCTTGCTTAAGCTCGGAAGTGGTTTAACAGCAAAGAATATAGGGACATGTTCTTCCTCCTGTTCATTTCAGTCTTCATGTCCCTAGGAAAGCACTTGCAGTTCATTCAACAGGCAGCCATACATACAAGTTTATAAACGAATGAATGATGGATGGATGGCATGAATCAGCTAAGGTGAATGAGTTTCATATCCAGCCATATCGAATGACCACAAGCTTGGTGGCCTAAAATAACACAAATGTATTGAGTTGGTCAAAATGTTTCCGTAGGCTATTACAGAAAACTCGAACAAACTTTTTGGTCAACCCAATATTACAATTCTGGAGGTCAAAATCCAAAATCGGCCTCCCTCGGAAATATCATTGGCTCCCCTGGTGGCCCAGATGGTAAAGAATCTGCCTGCAATGCAGGAGACCCAGGTTTGACCCCTGGGCCAAGAAGATCCCCTGGAGAAGGGAATGGCTACCCACTCCGGTATTTTTGCCTGGACAATTCCATAGACAGGGGATCCTGGTGGACTACAGTCCATGGGATTGCAAGGAGTCAGAGATGACTGAGTGACTTAACACATTCATTTTCCCTTTTCAGAAAATATCAAGGTGTCAGCTGTAGGAAGAATCCATTTCCTTGGCTTTTCCAGCTTCTTAGAGCTCCTCATATTCCTGCCTTGTGGCCCCTTCGTTCATCTTCAAAGCTGACTATCTCATCACTTCTGCCTCTGCGTCTTTCATCACCTCTCCCTCTGATTCCCACTCCTCCTCTGCCTCCCTCTTCCACTTTTAAAGACCTTGTTATCAATTTCTGTTGTCAGGTGGGCTGATTAAACAGCCTGAATTCCATCTGCAACCTTTACCATATCACCTAACAGATTCATAGCTTCTGGGAATTAGGATGTGAACATCTTTGGGGGTGACATTGTTTGTCTATCACACAAAGCTTCGTTAAAGGTGTGAAATCTATCTTGCCTGTCTCAGTAGAGAAGTAATTTTTTCCTGAACCTGTGAACCATGGTTTGTTTGGTTCCTTGGATATTTAACCATGCACACATCACCTGGAGGCATCTCTTCGCTTCTTCCTTGCTTTGTAACCTGCAAAGCACTCTCTGCCCGTGCCATGTTCAGTAAATACCTGTTGATGTAATGAAAGAATGAAATGGACGAGCTTTTGTTTAAAATTAGGTTGACTTGGTCTAAAGGATGTGGGAACCCTTTTGATCTAAAACAGTAAAATTTGAGCATTAGAAAGAGTGGCTGTCATCAATTGAAACCCACCAAATATGTAACAAAACTACAGTTTCATAGTGAATCTAGGCAGAGGCTAGGTTCACTTCACCATTTAGACTCTTAAGACTTCCATAGACCACATTCCACTCCTTCTGTGTAGCTCAAGGACAGAGCACAGCATTCTTGTCCTCTGAGGTCATTCTCAGGTCACACTGCAGCCTAACCCTATCTTTGAGGTGTTTTCTCCCCAAGTCACATAGCACCTGCTTTCCACATCAGGCATGTGTGGGAGCCTTCTTAACTTAAATGCTTCATACCCCACAGTTGCCAGCATCTTCTGTAGGAACTCACGGGCATGGCTTCCAGCGTTCCACAAGGGAACCTGTGCAAGCATAGGTCCAAGAATGACCTTATTCAGGGAAGTTCAGAGGATGCTTCCCTATTCAGAATGTATGGTTCATTTACAAGTCCTCCCATCCAGATGTAATTTATCAATCAGGCATCATTTTTATAATAAGCCATGTCACCTAGTATCACATTTGATGTTCTTGCCCTTCTGAGGTTTTCAGGTAAAAGTTAGCCAAAGCTCAGGTTCTCAGGGAGTTGGGGAAAGTTTTATTAATCTTTTGCTCTCATACCAAAACAAACAAATAAACCAATGAATAGATTCCCAACTCATTTGTCACCATTGGAGGTTGCTATGACATCAACTCTTTAATTAGCAAAGACTCAAACATCTATCCTAATTATGAGCTTATGTCAGAGTAACTGCATTGTTGAGGAGAGAAAGTCCTTCTTTTTGAAGAATTACAGCTTAGAAAATATAGAAGAAATAATAGAAACTGTGATTTTTTTTCCCAACCCCTAATGATATCATGGATCTAGCTAACAATTACAATGCATACTGAAACCATTAGGTGAAAGGTTAATAGGGAATTTCCTGGTATAGGGATCTTGCTGGCACCACTCGAACCTCTGATCCATCTTTGTATTTTGTAGAGTCATACACCCATAGTACGACTCTACAGGAAACACATGTTACCACCACTAATGGTACGTTTTCGAAAACAAATTGAATCTGACTCCAACCAAGACCTGAGATCTAACTAGTAGTTTGTGGAAAAACAGAGGCCAGAAAAACACCCTTGGAAGCAATCAGCCAATTCCAGAATGTTGGCGATTCTGCAGGATAAATGACCTGGTTTTCCCAACAAATCAGGGGCATGCAAAGGAAAATGGAAAGGCAGAATGATATAGTCTAAAGTGGACTTAGTCAACATTGTCGGATTTTATTTGGTTCTTCAATTAGACTTTCCACTGTAATTTTTTGGGACACTTGAGGTAGTTAAAATAGTGATTGATATGAATTATTGGAATTATTGTTAACATTTCAAATATGATAGGGTTAAGTGATATTTAATATGATAATGACATCAAGATTTGGTAAAACTGATAAAAATAAACGTATATAGACATATATAGACATACATATGCACTTATGTGTGTATATATACATGTACATTCACTTTGTGTGTGTATTTATATAGTGTGTATGTGTGTGTGTGTGTGTGTGTGTGCGGGCGTGTGCTTAGTCATTTCTGACTCTTTGCAACCCCATGGCCTGTAGCCCGCCAGGCTCCTCTGTCTGTAGAACTTTCCAGGCAAGAATACTGAAGTGGGTTGCCATTTCCTCTTCCACAGGCTCTTCCAGACCCAAGAAGTAAACTCGTGTCTCCTATCTCTTCTGCATTGGCAGGCGAATTCTTTACCACTGTGCCACCTGGGAAGCCCGTATATATGTATATAAACATTATATATAGACACACATATATTCCTGATAGTTAATGATACATACTGAGGAAATTCAAAGTAAAATGAAATATCCTGGTTTGCTTGAAAATGCTCAGACTTTGAATAGAGTAGCTAAAACATGATTGGTACATATTGACAATTTTCGAAGTTGAATAATGATTACATTGGGAGTCCTACTATTCTACTTTTAAATGCTTAAAAATATCCATAGTAAAGTGTTCTTAAGACTCTTTCATATTTTACAGTCAGATGCCATTTTCTATCAAGTTGGTAAAAATGTCTAAGTAGAGGGACAGGGGAAAAGCATGATGTCCTAGGAGACTTAAAAATGTTGGTCACATCTGACCCACATTTGATACTCTTTGTGAAAATAATACTGAAGAGATCATCGTGAATACCAAAAACTCTTTACAAAGGATGTTTGCTGCTGCTGCTGCTGCTAAGTCGCTTCAGTCGTGTCTGACTCTGTGCGACCCCATAGATGGCAGCCCACCAGGCTCCACCATCCCTCGGATTCTCCAGGCAAGAACACTGGAGTGGGTTGCCATTTCCTTCTCCAGTGCATGAAAATGAAAAGGGAAAGTGAAGTCGCTCAGTTGCATCCGACTCTTAGCGACCCCATGGACTGCAGCCTACCAGGCTCCTCCGTCCATGGGATTTTCCAGGCAAGAGTACTGGAGTGGGGTGCCATTGCCTTCTCCGACAAAGGATGTTTACTTCAGATTATTTTAGATTTTGAATTTTTTGAGTAACCTAAATGTGCACCACTAGAAGAACAATTCACTGAATCATGGCACCCGCGTCATGAGATATTTTTCAACCATTATAGAAGGAAATTTTGCAGCTTTTAAATACCGTTTGAGGATGCCTGCTATAGTAGTAATGGAAAAAAGGACAAAATTGTACTTGGATCTATGTAACTAAAATATGTGCAGAGGAAAAAAAAACTGGAAGCAAGTACAAAAAAACGCTTTCGTTGGTTCTGATTGGGTGGTAGACCTACAGTCAATGAAGTCTTTTTTGGTGTTTTTATTATTTTCCAGATTTTTCTATCGTGAACATAAATTAATTTTGTCCTTCGTATCTTTTAATAGTTTTATAGAGGTATAGCTGAGATACCATAAAATTCAGCCACATTGAAGACAGGCTGATGTATATGTGTATCTTTAGTTGTCACAATCAAATTTCAGAATCTGAGACCCTGTGAAGTATCTCACAATATTTCTTGAGTAGACTTCATTTTTAGAGCAGTTTTAGATTTACACAAAAACAGAGAAAATAGTACAGAGAGTTTATACATACCCTGTACTCAGATTCCCCTATTATTAAAATCTTCCATTCCTACGGTACATTTGTTAAAAATAATGAACCAATACTGTTACTTTATTATTAATTAAGCTCTATTTAGGTTTCCCTAGTTTTTCATGTCCTTTTTATGTTTCAGGATTCCATACAGGATAGCACATTACATTTAGTTAGCACACATATAAATTAATTTTTAATTGGAAAAAAGTAAACTTTGATTTTGAAACTCTCCAAATGTTTAACCATTTTCTCTTAGTCTTGTTGATGTTGTTGAGAAAGACCATGTCTTATATTAGTTATATTCCATGTCATTTCCAACATGGTTGGAATTTTATTAAATAAGATTCTGCTGCTTTATTCACTGTCCTTTTGTAACTGGTTGGAGTGGAAGAGGAGAAAAGGAGAGAAAAGGAAAAAAGAAAGACCTTGCCCACAAATAGTTGAAAAACCTCAGCACTCTGAGGGACCTTTGGTTTCTGTTGCAATTCTATGTAATGGAATTCTCTTGATCTCTGTGTTTCCAAGGTTGGAAATTGCAACCCTGAATCGGGCAGACTCAGATCTGGAAGCTTGTCGAACTCAAATCAGCAAAGATATCATTGCTCTTCTGCTGAAAAATCTGACCAGCAGTGGCCAGCTCTCCCCTCAGGTGGAGAGGAGGATGGGTGCTGTGTTCAAAAAGCAGTTTCTGTTGCTGGAGAAAGAAATTCAAGAGGAGTATGATCGGAAGATGGTGGCTCTGACGGCTGAGTGTGACCTGGAAACAAGGAAGAAGACAGAAAGCCAGTACCAGAGGGAGATGGCAGCCATGGAGGAAGCAGAAGAGGTGCTGAAACGTGTCAGTGAGCGGGTAAGGCCGCTTTGAGAGGGAGGCTTTCTTTTGCCTCCCTCCTTCCTCCTAGGGATTCATCATTTACCCATCCATTCCTTTTATCCATCCATCCGTCCATCCATTCTCCCCACCTGCCACCCTTCCACCTATCCCAGCTACTCATTCATCCATCCATTTATTCACTCATGGCTCATCCATGCTTCTGTCCATCCAACTCCCAACCCATCCATCCATCCACCTACCACCGTTCTATCTACTTGTCCCATCTACACATCCATCCATTCATCCATCCATCCATCCGTCCAACCACCCAGAATTCATTTAGAAAGCATTTATTGATCACTGCTGTCTAGGCAGTGAAGGTGCAGAGAACATCGAGACATGGTTCTTGCATTTGAGAAGTTCATAGTCTAATGAAGGATCCTCACGTATGACAAGTATGACTTCATTCAGCTGTGTTATAACAGAGGCACGTTCAAATGCCGTGGAAGGCCATGGGGCAAGTAGAAAGGCTTCATTCTGGGAAAGCATAGCTCAGGGGGCTGTGATGTCAGTGCACGCATGTCCATCTGGATTGCACTGTACTACGTCATGGTTCTCTCTCCAGCACGGGGTCTGGAACCAGACAAGCCTGGACTCCCCTCTGCCCCTGAAGGCCCTGATTAGCTTCTGTAAGTCTGTGAATCAAGGCCGAGGGCACCAGCCTCTCCGAGGGGCTGGGAAAAGTAATGCAGGAAAGGAATCCCCGGGCCTGGGCTACAGAAGGCTCTCCTGCACAGTACGAGGTCTGGGAGTTCTGATCCCTCAGCCTTCCCAGGGCCAGCCTCTGTTGATCAGAGACCAGCTCTCATTTTTTAGAGTGTCAGTTGCTATCTTGAAAGAAATCATGCCAGTGTGTTTTTTTCCCAAGTGTACCAAATCCAGCCTGACTTCTTCCTTCCTTCGTGAAAGACATGGCTGGTTGGCTCTGGTGACTTGAGCCCACATATCCTGATCCATCAGCAGGGTAGAGGGTGGGGTCTAACATCTACTTAGGAACAAGCTTCTTGACTCCTAATGTCCACTCCCCAGACTGGCAGCTGTGCACAGAATTCCTCAGGAGAGCTCTTGGGGTGACACCTCCTGGCTCTCACATGGTCACCTGTGGTCAGACTGTGGACCGGGCAGTGAAGAGAGGAGTGATTTACGCTGTCTTGCCCCCACCCACTCCCCTGCAGCTGGGGTCCCTTCACCTCAACACCCATCTCATTTTAGGGATGAGAAAATAAGTGTGACTTATCTTCTGTTTGGCTCCTGTATGAATTTCCTGCAGCTGCTGTAACAAATGACCACAGACGTAGTGGCTTAGAACAGTTCACAGAAATTCATTCTCTCACAGTTCTGGAGGCCAGATGTCCAAAATCACGGTGTCAGCTGGACGTGCCTGCTCTGAAACCTCTTGGGGAGAAATCCCCCCACCCCCGCCTCTTCCAGCTTCTGGTGGCTCCAGGCATTCCTTGAAGGCTTGTGGCCACAGCCCTCCAATCTTAAGCTCTGTCTTCACATGGCCCCTTGACCCTGTCACCTTCTCTTCTATCTCTTATAAGGACACTCATCTTTTGATATAGGACTCACCCAAATAATCTAGGATGACCTCATGAGATCCTTAAGTACATCTGCAAAGACCCTGCTTTCAAGGAAGATCACATTCATCAGGTGCTGGAGTCAGAAGGTGGATGTATCTTTTTAAGGAGGGGGCACTGTTGAGCTCACTGAGGCTCCCCTAGCTGACTGCACTCTCTGATCTCCATCCATGACTTTACAGGTCAGGACCGTGTTTCCTTGAGCTCAGCACTTAAAAAGAATGCACTAAACACAGTTAGTGATTCAGTCCCAAACAGCCTCATTCTCTCTCTCTCTCATTTCCTAAATTTGTTCTAATTTTTTTTTCTGATAAAAATAATACGCGTTCAATAAAGAAGGCTTGAGAAGGACTGGAAAGCAGAGATCAGCAAGCTGGGACCCAGGAGTCCAATCCTGCCTGGCCTTTTTCTGTCTGACCCTTGAGAACAGTTTCTTCAATTTTAAAGAATTTAAAAATATAAAAACAAAACAAACAAAAAAAAAGAATATGTGGCAGAGACCCGATGTGTCCTGCAAAGCCTAAAATATTTATCTTGTTCTTTACTGAAAGCTTGCCAACTCCAGCTCCACAGCATAAAAAGAACTCCTCCCCTCCAAAAAAAAATAAAATTGAAAACTCATCTGACAGCTCAACAGCAGACCAACATTCGTTCAGCCTGTTTGTTGAGTTCTACTGTGTCTCAGCCTGGACATATATCTATGCTAAAGGGCCCCCACTCCTGTCCTAGGATTTCAGCATAAGCCCTTTGCTTTAAATATATCTTCTTACAGAGTGAAGTTTATGCAGTTCATTAACAGTATATCATGCTTATTTGCACTCACCATCACAGTACAGTTTCTGATTTCACAAAACACTCTCACACTTAGTTAGCATTCACTGTGGGCCAAGAATTGTTCTAAGTTCATCACCTGGACCTTCTCTTCAAATATTCACACTCACTCAGGGAGGTGGAAATTGATAGGATCCCATGTTTATAGGGAAGGAATCAGATGGAGAGAAGGTCACCTGCCGTAGTACATGTGGGTGGACCAAGATTGACGCAGGCAGCTCATCCCAGCAACTGCACCTCATGGCCACCAGGGGCAATGCATTTTTTAGTGTTGGCTCATTATTTACACTGGCTGCTGGGAGCATGGAGAAGGGGTGACACACAGTGTCTTCCTGCTTCGTCCATGCAGGGGCCAATGGTAGGGGACTATCCCTCTGGATCCCCCAGGCCACCTGTGCAGAGACCAATCTCTATTTAAGCCAATCTGCTTCCAAAAATACCATCTGAACAGCAAAAGATAATAGAGCTATTTCCCTTCCAGTCTGTTCAAACCATTCCATCTTAGAAAACTATTGACGACCTTGTACTTACTTATCTGTTCATTTATTATAGTCACCTTTAAATAAAAACGCATGAAATATATCATATTATTCCTCCAAAAATTTGCTTTAAAAAAACCCAAAATGGGCAGTATTGGTTTTCTTGAGTAAAGTTTCAGTTCAGTTCAGTTCAGTCACTCAGTCATGTCCGACTCTTTGCGACCCCGTGAATCGCAGCACACCACATCAAGAGGCTTTTTAGTTCCTCTTCACTTTCTGCCATAAGGGTGGTGTCATCTGCATATCTGAGGTTATTGATATTTCTCCCGGCAACCTTGATTCCAGCTTGTGCTTCCTCCAGCCCAGCGTTTCTCATGATGTACTCTGCATAGAAGTTAAATAAGCAGGGTGACAATATACAGCCTTGACGTACTCCTTTTCCTATTTGGAACTAGTCTGTTGTTTCATGTCCAGTTCTAACAGTTGCTTTCTGACCATGGTTTCTCACGAGGCAGGTCAGGTGGTCTGGTATTCCCATCTCTTTCAGAATTTTCCATAGTTTATTGTGGTCCACACAGTCAAAGGCTTAAAGTTTAGGAATTCCAATAATTAGTATAGCAGTGAATTCTGTTCACATTGAAAGGCCTATGTAATCCCAAAGAGTTTTTAAAGCATTTCTCCAGGGAGAGGCTCTTGGGAGGTCAGTGCTAACCATGGACTCTGAGCGCGGGTGGCTTAGGTTTAGATCTCACACTGTTCCTCCAGGGGCATTGTTCAGGCTCCCTGTCCTTAAACTGGGGATAATGATGACACCTGTCTTATAGAACAGTATTAATGCCTGTGTAGGAGTTATTCCAGAACTTGGCACCGTGGGCCCTGTTCTATACAGTGTTTATCATGTTTCGTTATTTCGAGTAACTTTAAAGAAGCCCATGGCATAAAACAGTCAGCCTATGAAGTCTTTTCAGTTTGAGCTGGGGAAATGGAAGCCCAGAGGGGAAGTGACCTGCCCAGCTTCTTGCAAGCAGCCACAGGCCGTTCAGGGTATGTGCTGTGTACCAGGACTCTCTTCCAGATCTGCCGGCTTCCCAGCTGCTTGGGGAAGAGGCAGTGCCAGCACCACCTGCCCTGAGCTCCCTGAGGTCTCCTAACTCCTCTGTGTGTGTGCTTAAGGAAGAAATGCCTTCGTGCACTCTAACCACCCCTGGTGGATTTACTTCTATAAAACATTTTTACAGTTTGACCAGCCTGCTAAATTGAGTACAGGGAGTGTCATTTAGTACAGTCATAATTTCTGGATACAGTTTGACATATTTGATGGTGTAGTTCACTTCAGTTCAGTCACTGGGTCATGTCTGACTCTTTGTGACCCCATGGACCACAGCATGCCAGGCTTCCTTCCCTGTCCATCACCAGCTCCTAGAGCTTGTTCAAACTCATGTCCATCGAGTCGAAGGTGCCATCCAACCATCTCATCCTCTGTTGTCCTCTTCTCCTCCTGCCTTCAGTCTTTCCCAGCATCACGTTCTTTTCCAATGAGTAAGTTCTTCGAATCAGATGGCCAAAATATTGGAGCTTCAGCTTTAGCATCAGTCCTTCCAATGAATATTCAGGACTGATTTCCTTTAGAATAGACTGGTTGGATCTCCTTGCAGTCTAAGAGACTCTTAAGAGTCTTCTCCAACACCACAGCATCAATTCTTCAGCCCTCAGCTTTCTTTATGGTCCAGCTCTCACAGTCATACATGACTACTGGAAAAACCATAGCTTTGACTAGACAGATGTTTGTCGGTAAAGTCAAGTATCTGCTTTTTAATATACTGTCTAGGTTGGTCGGTCATAGCTTTTCTTCCAAGAAGCAAGAGTCTTTTAATTTCATGGCTGCAGTCACCAACTGCAGTGATTTTGGAGCCCAAGAAAATAGAGTCTGTCACTGTTTCCCTTGTCTCCCCATCTTGATGGTGTAGAGTCAGTGCAAATAGCAGTTGCCAGAATAGCCTGGCACAGGCCTGTGATTCTTGCGCCAAGATTGAAGTGCCCTGTCCTGGTCCATGTCCCCCAGTCCCTCCATGCAGGTTGCTTTTTCAGGCATTTGAAGCCAAAGGATAAACATGCCTCATTTATCTGAAAAGTCTATTTTAGTGAAAAGTTCAGTAGGGAGTTGTGGTGAATGACTACTATATTAATGTGTCTTTAAAAATGCACATATGTTGCCAGTTTTTAAAATATAAAATGTTGGATGAAAACCCAGACTTTCAGCTTCTCTTTTAAAAAAATGGAAAGATGTGGCCACACCAAGTGCATAGTCCTGCAGAGCCTCCCTTGGTGGGTTGACAGTGGCTGGCCCTGTAGGCAGGGCTTTCTGTCTCCACCTTGCCCCACTCCCCACCACTCTAGTGTGTCCCATGCCAGGCCACTTCACATGACCTCTCCTGGCTGGCAGGCCTGGGAAGGGGTGTCCTTTGCTTTAGACTTTAGTCTCTCATCTGTGCCACAGGAGAACTGAACTGGAGCAGGGGATGAACACATTTCTGTGGATCATGGGAGTGACAGTCCCATCATCTTCAAAGTTTATGTCCCTTAAAAAGGAGGGGATTCGTGTGATGTCTACACCAGGGGCCAGGGATCTTGGGGTCTCAGAATTCTGCCCCTGCAGGTGGGATTGCTAACACGCCCTCCTGCAGCACGAGTCTCTGGGATGATGGGAGTGCAGATGCATCAGGAGCTCAGTGAAGGGGTGTCTCCTGCCTTCTCTCTGGACCGTGGGAAGTGCAGCCATCCCAGAAGCCACTTCTTACCTCCTCCTTGCCTCCCTTTTACACAGATGATCTCAGCTTGGGCCTGATCACTGGTATTTTTCTCTTCAACTAAGTTAAGAATGAAAGATGATGGAAATAAGCTTGAGAGGCCTAACAGCACAATCCGTTGATGTTTCCATTTTGCGGGCTATTTTCAGGCAGTTTGATTTGAAGATTTCCACCCTTATGAATTTTCTTCTTTGAGATGGTTCTGTGTATGTGTGTATACATGTGTGTGTTCCATGTGTGTGTGCACACATGTGCTTGCATCTGCATGTATGTGTGTGTAAGTGTATTGCCCTGTGTGCATATGTGTGTACCTGTATATTTGTGCATGTATGTGCACTGTTTGTTGCTGTGTGCATTTATATTCACTGTGTGTGCATGTGTATGTTTGCTGGTACATGCATGTGTGCTATACATGTGCATGCTGTACATGTGCATGTATGTGTGTGTGCATGTGCGTGCATGCATGTGCTTCTTTGTGTATTTGTATGTGCATTATTGCTATGTGCATTTATGTGCACTGTGCATGTGTATGTTGATGGTACATGTGCGTGTCCTGTGTGTACATGTGTATTGTGTGTGTGCCTGTATGTGTGTGCATGTCCACGCATTATTTCTGGGTGTGTTTATGTGCACTATGCATGTGTATATGCATGTGTGTGTGTTGGCGCTACGTGTATATGTGCTATATGTACATGTGTATGTAACTTCACATGTGTGTGCATTTTTTCTATGTGCATCAATGTCCAGTGTGCATATGTATGCTGATGGTGCATGCATGTGTCCTGTGTGTACATGTGTGTGCCTGTATGAGTGTGCATGTATATATATGCATTATTGCTGGGTGCATTTATGTGCATTGTGCATGTGTGTTGGGACATGTGTGTGCCTGCATGTTGTGTGCATGTGCCTGTACACACCCAGCTGGTGTGTCGCCCCCTCACACTCCCTCTTTTCTCCGCAGTCTGCCGTCGAGTGCAGCAGCCTCCTGCGGACCCTCCATGGCCTGGAGCAGGAACACCTGAGGAGGTCGCTCGCTCTACAGCAGGAGGAGGACTTTGCCAAGGCCCACAGGCAGCTAGCCATTTTCCAGAGGAACGAACTGCACAATATCTTTTTTACCCAGATAAAAAGTGCTATTTTCAAAGGAGAGCTGAAGCCAGAGGCAGCAAAAATGCTGCTGCAAGATTACTCTAAAATACAGGTAATGCCTCAAATAAGGCTCCCTCTGATGGAGGAGTCATTTTCCTGAACTGTTTCACTAAATGTCTCCTCTCCCCGAGTTAAGTCCCGTCTCTTCTTTTGCACTGGGTTCCAGTGAAGTAACCCCGTCTTCCACCTCTTGATGTAGAGGGTGACTTTCTGGTAAACAGGGCAAATAAATGGTGGCTTGAAGCAGAGGTCCTGGACTCAGGCTCACCTGGATCTGAATTCTAGTTCCACCACCTGTCAGCTCTGTCAGCTAAACCAAATTGCCAAGTGTCTCTGAGTCTCAGTTGCCTTATCTGTAAAATGGAAGTAATAGAGTCCCCATACTAAAAGTGGTATGATGCAGATTGAATCAAATTCCCAGAAAGCCAGTGCTTGGCACGATATATGTTTAATATATGTAGCAGTTAGAAATATATAAGTGCATATATGTACGCGTGTGTGCACATGTGTGGTGATGTGTGCCTAGGGCTTATGATCTCTGTCTTCATAGGCTTGTGTGAATTTGTGGGTGTTTGTGCATGGAAGCTTGAGTGTCATTAATCCAAACAGAATGAATTCCTAGATGACTGTGCAAATACTGGCTTGGCCAAAAAGTTCACCTAGGTTTTTCTGTAACATTTTAAGCCAAACAAGTTTTTTGGCCAAACCTGTAGTTTATATGAGACTGTCAATATTTTTACAAGGCCTGCCTAAGGTCTTCTACCTGCACCTGTGTGTGTGTGCTTAGTCGCTCAGTCATGTCCGACTCTCTGTGACCCCATGGACTGCAGCCCACCAGGCTCCTCTGTCCATGGAGATTCTTCAGGCAAGAATACCGGAGTGGGTTGTCATGCCCTCCTCCAGGGGGATCTTTCCAACCCAGGGATGGAACCCAGGTCTCCTGCACGGCAGGTGGATTCTTTACTGGGAAGAATCCTGTATACACAGAATGAAATCACTGGTGTGCAGTAACACATCGGCGTTCTGGTCCTGACTCAGGCCCTGTGAGTAAGGGTTGTGACAGAGCAGAGCCGTCCCAGGAGGAGACTAGGTGGCCCTCGTGAACCTTCTGGGAAGAGAGGACCCTTCTCTGAAGGTACTGGACATCTGAGCATGAAGAGAACTAGCCAGCCTCTCCTTTTTCCTCTTGGTTTTTCCCACTAAAACTTTAGGAGAGTAAATAAACTCCTGGGTAGGTATTCAGACCCTAGAGCATCCCTTAGGGATGAACAGACTTTGCTGCCAGTTTACTTACTTGTCATGGTGAGCTGTGTCTGACTCTCCATGTTGGAAAGTACATGTTTTCTTGTTCATAAGACTGGGGATAGAAAAGTAACAGCCGTGGCAATAGTGCCACGGCACAGACACGTTGGTATCTGAGGACCCTGACTCTGAGCTTCCCGACATCAAGGGCTCAGATCAGCCAACTCACGGGATCCAGCTCTGTGGAGGATGGAAATATCATCTCAGTGTTCCTGCTGTGTAGACTCTGCTGCCAAGAACCCTTAGGGAAAAGCTAGCCTTTGGACACATCCCACTGACCATTCCACTCTTCACTGTCTGGAGAGTGCAAATCCTCAGGTGTTGGACCTGGAAAGATTATAGCTTTTGTGTGGAAAGGAGACTGTCCAGGGCCTCGTATGTTCCTTTTTGAAGAAGACATTGAACCTCCGAGTAACCCATCTCATGGACAGTATTTCACCAGGTGGAAAAGAGACAGCAGAGCCAGTCTGTGGGATAATACACTAAGGCTGATGTTTTAATTACTGCAGGTCTCATTTCTGCTTGTTGAATTACGGTGCTACTGGTTGAAGCTGGATTTGCAAGACAGCCTCTACTGAGCTAGAGCACAGGCCCAGGAATTAGATGGCTGAGGTTCAAAGCCTTGGTCAGTCATTTACCAGCTGTGTGGACTCAGTTTCCTCATCTGTGAAATGGGAATAATAGAATCGTCTCCCTGGATTCAGTTTGAAAAGACGAGAAACACTCTGGGTCCAGTGCCAGGCCCAGAAGAAGCACCCTGTGTGTGCTAGGCTATTATTACTCTCATGTGCTTGCTTGGGTTTTTATGCGTTTTGTAAATTCTAAGAACTTCTTGCTACTCTGTGACCAGACTCATCTCATGTCCTCGCTGAATGTGGGGGTGCTGGGGTCAGAGCCAGTGGCGATTTATCCCAGAACTTCAGCACCTGATGTGATGCTGTGTTTGGGGAACTTCAGAGGTGTGACTGCATGTGGGTGAAGGACACCTGAGTGAAATATACATTCCATTCCTAAGGCAGCAAAATTGTTTTGATAAGACTTTACCATCCAGGTCTTGAATGCACTTTTCAAAGCCCTTTCTTTTTTTGTAATTTATTTCTGAAATGTATTTTTAATTGGAGGATAGTTGCTTTACAGTGATGTGTTAGATTCTGCTATACAGCCATCAGCTATAAGTACATATATATGCACATATGTTCTCCCTCTTGAGCCTCCCTCCCAGCCCTCCCTTCCCACCCCTCTTGGTCATCACAGAACACCAAGTTGAGCTCCCTGAGCTATACAGCAGTTTCCCTTTCCTATTAGTATGTACTTTTCTCTAAGCCTTTGTTCAGGGCTGGAAATTTAAGGTATTCATCTCGGGGCTTCTATTCCTGTGTATTTTCTTCAGAAAGGAAATGTAATATTTTAAATGACTAGAAAGAATTTTCTCTAAATTTTAATTAGGCATGTTTTCTCGATTTTCTTTTAAACAGGAGAGTGTCGAAGAGTTAATGGACTTTTTCCAGGCTAGTAAGAGATATCATCTCAGTAAAAGATTTGGCCACAGAGAGTACCTGGTCCAGAATATCCAGTCGTCAGAGACCCGTGTGCAAGGGCTGCTGAGCACTGCGTCTGCTCAGCTAACCCTCCTCATCCAGAAACATGAGAGGTAAGACTCCTGAACCACCTCAGGTAATGCAGATAAACAGCCTTCCTCCAACATTCCTCGTAGAGACCATCTGCTGCTGCTGCTGCTAAGTCGCTTCAGTTGTATCTGACCCTTTGCAACACCATGGACTGTAGCCCACCAGGCTCCTCTGTCCATAGGATTCTCCAGGCAAAAGTACTGGAGTGGTTTGCCATGCCTTCCTCCAGGGGATCTTCCTGACCCAGGGATGAAACCCACATCTCTTAATCTCCTGCATTGGCAGGTGGGTTCCTAACCACTAATACCTCCTGGGAAGCCCTAGAGACCATCTACTTCTGTTCATTCATTGAATGCATGGGCTACTTGACTCATTTCTTAAGAAGTCTCTAGCAAGTAGAATCCTTTGCATGATAGAATATTTAAAATATAGTCAGTAGTCGAGATGACTTTACAATGAGCCAACATGTTCCCATCATCAACTTCAGTAGGTACCAACTTGTGGCCAATCTTGATGTAGCTGTTCATCCTGACCCTGAGTCGTTTTAAAGCAGATCCCCAGCATTTCATTGAGGCATCAGTGGTGGAGGCTTAGAGGAACTGTGTGGTAAGGACAGCCTGCTTCTCCTTGAGCTCCAGCACACTGCTGGCCCTTGCATTCACCTTTGTTTTTCGTGTTTTTGGTTTTTTTTTTAAACTGAATTATAGTTGATGTACAGTGTTGTGTTAGTTTTAGGCGTACAACACACTGATTCAGTTATACATATAAACGAGTGTATGTGCGTGTATATATATATATATATTCTTTTTCAGAATCTTTTTTATTGTTGAATTTTTATTATTTTTTTAAATATAATTTTAGTTATTTTAATTGGAGGTTAATTACTTAACAATATAAGTTATTACAAAATAGTGAATATAGTTCCCTGTGTTATACACTATGTCCTCATTGGTTATTGATTTTATATATAGTGGTATGTATATGTTTATCCCAACTTCCCAGTTTATCCCTCCTCTCCTCCCCACTTTGGTAATCGTAATTTTATTTTCTATATCTGTGAGGCTTTTTCTTTTTGAAAATAAGTCCGTTTGCATCTTTTTCTTTTAAGATTCCACATATGATATTCGTCTTTCTCTGACTTACTTCACTCAGTCTGCTGATCTCTGGCTACATCCTTGTTTCTGCAGATGGCATTATCTGCATTATTTCCTTCTGTTTATGGCTGAGGAATATTCCATTGTGTGTATAAATGTACCACATCTTCTTTATCCGTTCATCTGTCAATGGACATTTAGGTTGCTTCCATGTCTTGACATTTGGAATTAAGTATATACACATAGATGCTTATCTTGGATTCTGGGTATTTTTTCTCAGCAACATTGGGGTACCATGAGGCCAGGTAAATGGTGTTAATCACTATAGCTTCTAGCCCCTTGACAGCATTTCTTCTCAACTAGTCTTTGAGACTCATGATTGTCATCAACGAAGTTTATTCTCTGTAGGTTACAAGCTCTAAAATGAATAGGGCCATGATGATAAGGTTGGTTTTCTTAGGACAACCATGGTTTTGTGATTGGTTCTACTATCTAGCTAATTGTATTAGGACTTTGCAGCTCTCTTGCCCTCTTTAATGAGGATTCTATAAAGTGAAAATTATATGAACACTTTCCACCTAAAGATGCTAATGAATTTGTCACTGCAGTTGACTTGACATTCCTGATTCATTTTCACTCTAGTGAAAGAAGCAGCTCTTTGCCTTGAGCAGAAGCTCCAGACAGCTGGTTGTTCTGTTGGGAGCAGTTTCCAGGGAAGTATATTACCTCTGATTTTTAAATTCTATTTTAGTAGGTTGGCACAGACATATTTCTGAAGTGTGTACCTATCATTCATTCAGGAAGCTTCCATGGAGAATTTACTGTGTGCCAAGCAGGGGCCTCAACCAGGAATGAAAACAGACTGGGAACAGTAGTGGTAATATTGACAGCATCTGGAAAAACAGATCCAGTAAGATATGTTTGAGGAATTGGCTCACATGACTTGGAGGCTGAGAAGTCCTCTCCATCTGTAAGCTGGAGGCACAGGAAAGCCAGTGGTGCAATTCAGCCAAAGGCCTGAGAACTGGGGGAATCCCAGTCTTAGAGAAGGAGATGAGCTGAGACGTCCCAGTTCAACAGCAAGGCAGGAAAAAAGGGGGAATTTCTTATTCTTCCACTTTTTATTCTATTCAGGCACTCAGTGGACTGGGTTATGCCTGCCCACACTGGGGAGAGTCAATCTGCTTTATTGAGCCTACCCATTCAAATGCTAATCTCAGAAGAAAACATCCTCACAGAGACACTCAAGCGTGATCTTTAATGTGGGCACCCTGGCCAGTCTATCTGATACACAGAATTAACCCTCACACCGAGCTTTCCCTGATTTACCTCTTGGACTTTGCTTGTGCCATTCATGTCACCAGGAGGTCCTAGTCCATCATTACCTCCTGGAAGATTCTATTTGTTCCACCATGGTCCTCTTGAAAGTTATGTTCTCCAAAAACTCTTCCCCACTTTCTGCCCTAACAGGTGATATCTCTTGTAATGTTGAGCTTCGTCTACATGCCTCTAAAAACAATGATCTTTCCCTTCCTGCATTTTAGTAATGTCTTAGCTGCCCGTTCTGATGGTAGAGATTTCTCAGATACAAACCAAACTAATATGGAGATAAACACTCATCCACAGCACATTCAAGCTGCAGGTGAGTTTGGACAGTGCATCAACTAACTCTGCGTCTTTTTCATCTAGAGCAGGCTACTTGGATGAAGATCAGATGCAAGTACTCTTGGAGCGGGCTCAAACAGAAGTCTTTTCTATAAAACAGAAGTTGGACAATGACTTGAAGCAGGAAAAGAAAAAACTCCACCAAAAACTAATAATTAAGAGAAGACGAGAGATGCTGCAAAAGGTATATAAGGAATTATGACATTTATTTTTTGCATAATCATTGTGAACACCTACCAAGTGCCAGGTTCAGTGCCAGGCACTGCCATCAGAAGGCTAGGATCCAAAGGGTGACTGGACAGGCATCCTGATGCACCATCTGCAGTTGATTGGTAGTGACTGTTTGGAATGCTGTGATAAGGCTTCGGTGGGTCCCGTCCAGCTCAGCAAAGCTGAGGGTTGTAGCAGACTAGTAATGTCTGCCAGGACAAGAGAATAACAGTGCTGGTTCCAGTGAATAATGACTGGCGGCTACTATAACCTTTATGGAGTGTTTACTTAGCATTGTGCTAAGTGTATTATGTATATTATTTAATTGTTTTTTAACCCTGTGAGGTAGATACTACTATTTTCTGTCTTTTTCTGATGAAGACATGGAACCTGAGAGGGCTTAAGTGTTGTGATCTATTTGAGCTACTACAGAAAATACTGTAGACCAGGTGGCTTATAAAGAACAAAAATTGATAAGTCGCAGTTCTGGAGGCTGGAAGTCCAAGATCAGGGTTCCAGCAAGGTCAGGTTCTGATGGAGACCCTCTTCAGGTGGCGGATGATAGACTCCTTGCTGGTGGAAGAAGTCAGAAGGGTGGAAGGTGAGGAGGGAGCTCTGTGGGTGGGTGTGAGGCCTCTTTTGCAAGGGCACTAATTTCATTCAGGGAGCTCCATCCTCAGGTCCTAAGCTCCTTTCCAAAGCTTCCTCTCCTACATCCTCAGAACACGTGTTAGGTTTCAACATCTGCATGTTGGGAGAACACAAGCGTTCAGATTACAGCATTAAGTAATGAGGTCAAGGTCACATGTTTAGTGATCGGCAGTTATGGGACTGAGTCCAGGACTGTGTGACTTAGTCTCAGCCTTGCCCTTGACGCTAACCTGCTCAGTTGTTTGCCCACCTGGAGAGGGACAAACACAGCAAACACCCTGTGCTGTCTTCATGCTCCGGCAGCACAGAAGGCACCATCGCCTGGGGAAGGCTGCACAGAGCACGTGCAGCTGAACCTGCATCCTGGGGACAGGGAGCATCTGATGTGTGCAAGGCAGGAGGGACACTACAGGTGGGCAGGCATCGGGTTCAAACGTGAAGGATTCAGGCAAGGGTGCCCTCCTGTGCGTGGAGCTCCAAGAACATGAGGATTGAGAGGGCAGGGGCTGGAGGAGGCACGGCCAGGAAGCAACACCTCTTCAACAAGGGCAGTGTGCTGGGCCGACAGCTGACTTTCATCCGAGGACGAGGGAATACTGAAGTGTCCCTGAACACTGAAGTTTTCAGGAAAATTGATGCCAGAAACTCAATCTCTGTGCACCAGTGCCGAATCAAATCTCAGAGACAGAGTTTTGGGTGAAATAGAAAAGCAAAGCTTTATTGCTTTGTCAGGAAAAGGAGGACACAGTAGGCCCTTGCCCTAAAAAACTGTGTGTACCTGCCTGGGAGGATTTGGTGGGGAGTTTTATAGCAACGCCTTAAGGGTGGTACTGCTGATAAGGATCAGGGTGTGTGCAGGGCCTGCACTTCTTTAATCTGGCCTCAGGTGGTCTCTTGATAAGCAGGTTAACTGTCACCTTCTCTGAAATGAAGAATGCTAACCTCTTCCACGATGCTGTTAAAGTGCTGCACTCAATATGCCAGCAATCTGGAAAACTCAGCAGTGGTGACAGGATTGGAAAGGGTCTCTTTCCATTCCAATCCCCAAGAAGGGCAATGCCAAAGAATGTTTAAAATACTGCACAATTACACTAATCTCACACTCTAGAAAAGTAATGCTCAAAATTCTCCAAGCCACACTTCAACAGTATGTGAACCATGAACTTCCAGATGTTCAAGCTGGGTTTAGAAAAGGCAGAGGAATCAGAGATCAAATTGCCAACATCTGTTGGGTCATAGAAAAAGCAAGAGAGTTCCAGAAAACATCTGTTTTATTGATTACTCCAAAGCCTTTGACTGTGTAGATCATAACAAACTGTGGAAAATTCTTCAAGAGCTAGGAATACCAGACCACCTTACCTGCCTCCTGTGAAATCTGTCTGCAGGTCAAGAAGCAACAGTTAGAATCGGACATGGAACAACAGACTGGTTCCAAATCGGGAAAGGAGTACCTCAAGGCTGTATATTATCACTCTGCTTGTTTAACTTACATGCAGAGTACATGCAAAATTCCAGGCTGGATGAAGCACATGCTGGATTCAAGATTGCTGGAAGAAATATCAATAACCTCAGATATGCAGATGGCACCACCATTATGACAGAAAGTGAAGAAGAACTAAAGATCCTCTTGATGAAAGTGAAAGAGGAGAGTGAAAAAGTTGGCTTAAAATTCAGCATTCAGAAAACTAAGATCATGGCATCTGGTCCCATCACTTCATGGCAAATAGATGGGGAAACAATGGAAACAGTGGCTGACTTTGTTTTGGGGCTCTAAAATCATTGCGGATGGTGACTTCAGCCATGAAATTAAAAGACGCTTGCTCCTTAGAAGAAAAGCTATGACCAACATAGACAGCATATTAAAAAGCAGAGACATTACTTTGCCAACAAAGGTCCATCTAGTCAAAGCTATAGTTTTTCCAGTAGTCATGTATGGATATGAGATTTGGACTATAAAGAAAGCTAAGCGGCAAAGAATTGATGCTTTTGAACTGTGGTGTTGGAGAGGACTGTTGGGAGTCCCTTGGACTACAAGGAGATCCAACCAGTCAATCCTAAAGAAAATCAGTCCTGAATATTCATTGGAAGGACTGATGCTGAAGCTGAAACCGCAATACTTTGGTCACCTGATTCAAAGAACTGACTCCTTGGAAAAGACCCTGATGCCGGGAAAGATTGAAGGCAGGAGGAGAAGGGGACGATGAGATGGTTGGATGGCATCGTGGACTTGATGGACATGAGTTGAATAACCTCTGGGAGTTGGCGATGGACAGGGAAGTCTGGCGTGCTGCAGTCCATGGGGTCACAAAGAGTTGGACACAACTGAGCGACTGAACGGAATGTCTTGGGAGTTTCAGTTCTACAGAAGAGCTCAAAGATATTGTTATATGTATCCCTTGAGGCAGAACCAGGACCCTGCCCCGTGGCTGCATTATTGTTTCTTGACTGCTCCTCCCTTGTCTCTAATCCCCTCCGTTCCCTAATTAGAACTGTTTGAAAGGTTTCAGTGCCCAGGAACCCCACAGGGTCCTGCTTGGTTTCAGAAGGAAGATCAGATTTGAAATTTAGGAAGCTCAATTGAGCAGCCTGTCAGATAGAACTGAAGGAGCCCTAAGGTACAGACCTATGGGAGGCTCTAGCACTTGACCAGATGAGAAGTGATGATGAGACCATGTCCTGAGCGTGGGAACAAGGACAGATTCAGAAGATAGGAGATGTCAGGATGACTTAGATGGCTGTCAGGATGACGTAGGTGGTACCATTCAGGAAGGAAGGGGAAGCAGAATAACAAATTGATTGATAGAAACTCTACTTTCATTATCGAGTGTTGGGCCCAACAGGAAGCTGTAATTCTTATCTCAGGCATTGAACTCCACCCCAACTTCAGCTTTGCCTCATTCATCTCCATTGGCTCAAGGATCAAAGCAATGGGGCTTATAGCCATATTTCTCTGATGGTCTGGCCTGATTCAAGGTTAGGATCTGCAAGGATGGATGAACTGCAGAGATTCCAGTGATTTTCCATGAACACAATTTCTTACATCTGCTTTTGCTAAATCTTGTGAGTGCCACAGGGTTGGAATGCCACTCTACAAAGGCAAAGGTTTGTGTTGTATCCCCAGCACTGAGGACACGTTGCAGGTTCTTAACTAGTATTTATAGAAGGAAGGAATTGACACTCTCAGGTCACCTGAACCCACGAACAAAAGATATGTTTGTGCAAAATAGAACCCAGACTATCTGCTGGGTACACTATTATAGGCTTTGCTTTTTATTTCTTCCTTATGATGAAAAGCTGGGTGTGCAACTCCATGGACTATACAGTCCATGAAATTCTCCAGGCCAGAATACTGGAGTGGGTAGCCTTTCCCTTCTCCAGGGGATTTTCCCCCAACCCAGGGATTGAACCCAGGTCTCCTGCATTGCAGGGGGAATCTTTACCAGCTGAGCCACAGGGAGCCCCATGGGTACACTATTATAGATAACACTGTGATTGACATCTCTGTGCATGTCAGCTTTTTTCCCATCACAGGGCCTTTTATACCACCTGTTATTTCTTCCAGAAATATCCTAATTCTCCAGGCCAGAATACTGGAGTGGGTAGCCTTTCCCTTCTCCAGGGGATTTTCCCCCAACCCAGGGACTGAACCCAGGTCTCCCGCATTGCAGGGGGAATCTTTACCAGCTGAGCCACAGGGAGCCCCATGGATACACTATTATAGATAACACTGTGATTGACATCTCTGTGCATGTCAGCTTTTTCCCCATCACAGGGCCTTTTATACCGTCTGTTATTTCTTCCAGAAATATCCGTTCCCCTCTTCACTAGACTGAGGTATGACCTCACCCCTCAGGTCTCTCTTAGGGCTCCTTTATTTTTTAACATTTTTAAAATTCATAGTAGCATAAAATTACATTTGATGGTGTTATGCCCGAAGTCCGAGTCCCCAAAACTGAGAGAATAAGACGTCCACAGCAATGCAAAAGCCTAAAGGGGTTTTATTGCTAGCTCGAGCTAGGGCTCCTGTCTCATCCAGCGCAGTGGAGTCTTCCCCCGAGCCCTGAATTACAGCTGTTTTTATACAGGTAGTTACATGTTTCTGCAACAGCATAGCTGGCATGTAATGATTGGCTAAGCCGTATGTGCTCGAAAAAGGGGTTTATTGCTAGCTCGAGCTAGGGCTCCCGTCTCATCCAGCGCAGTGGAGTCTTGACGAGAGCTCCGAGCCCTGAATTACAGCTGTTTTTATACAGGCGGTTACATGTTTCTGCAACAGCATAGCTGGCATGTAATGATTGGCTAAGCTGTAAGTGCTCGGGATTTTCAGATCACAAAATCTCATTGGCTCAGGTTTGAATCAAAATCCCAATTCTGATTGGCTTGAGTTTGACATGAGCGGGACTTTTCCAGGGTGGAATTTCTTAGACCAGGGTGGAGTTTCTTAATTATGACTCAGGTTTACAAGAACCTGAAACTTATGGCTCCGGTCTGGTCCCTTAACAGATGGTGGTTAGTCTTTTTTTTTCTTTTCCATTATAGTTTATCACAGGATATTGTATGTAGTTCCCCATGCTATACAGAAGGACCTTGTTGTTTATCCATATAGAGCTTCTTCTTTAAAAGGCTTCTGTGACCTCCTCATTTAAATTGTCTCTCATGGTTCTCAGGGTTTTTTCTCTTAGAATATCTTGATTTTCAGTTCCTGTGTGCCTGGGATGTGGTAATAATAATAGCAGACATTCGATGATGCCAACTCTGCACCAGGCCCTTCTCTAAGAGCTACCTACACATTTTATCTGGGGCAAAGCGAGGACTGCAGCCCAAGAGGCAGCATCTCTGATATCTCTGAGAGACTGCTCCAAAGCAGCAGTGGGGGAAGGTCAATATATAAGATTTTAGTGAAGGGGGAGTCCAGTACCATTAAGCACTCATTTTACAAAAGGTTTTTTGTTAGTCATGAGGATCTGATGTCACCATGAAGGGATTTAGTGCTGCCCTAGATAGGAGGAGATGCAAGGGTTGAGATGATAACATCTGTTTCTAAAAACGTCCAACTATCTAAAGTCCTGTCCCACCAGATTCCCTGGAGCACAGAGTGTGTCACTCACCCTGAACTCCCTCAGGGGGTGTTGAAGTCAGCAGCTATGGCAGCGTGGGCTTCAGACTCCGTAGAGGCAGGTGGCAAATGCCTTTGTTGTTCAGCTGGCAACACGTCTTAAGCATCTCATTGACTCCTGACAGCTACTACATGAAGTAGATCCTATTATTATCCTCTCTTTATAGTTTAGGTGCTGGACACACAGAGAGGTCTAGACATTCGTTTGGGGTAACTCAGCTTGTAAGTGGAAGAGCTGGGATTGGAACCCATGTGGTCTGCCTCTTGAGCTTGACCTACTCAATAAATACATGTTCAACAAAAGTCAAACAAATGAAGTTTTCACTACATTTTCAGTTATTTTCTTAAGAGTAATTGTCTTCTTTTGGGGGGAACACTTATCAGCTTTATTAACTTACTTAAAGGCCATGAAACCTCAAACAAAAGAGGCAATGCTTAAAGTTCAGCTGGATGAAGCAAATTAAGCCTTTTCCTTTGCCTGGATCCTCACCATAAATCTTGCCTTTGAATTATCAAATTTGCCACCCCTTGCCTTTGGAATATTGTGATTAATCTAGACAGAAGCAGACTTTGTCTAGTCCAGGAGGTGAGAGCAAAAAAGAAAAAATACTGTGTTTGAGTGAAGAAGGTGAGAAAAAGATGCCCTGGATCCTTCTTTGAAATGCATAAAGATGGTCACATTTTACTAAAGTTCAATCAGGTTATGTGCTCTTCTCCTTTGGGGAGGATGTGTTAAGAAGATAGAGTCTTGTGCTTGCTTTGGCAGCACGTACACTAAACTTGGAACAATGCAGAGATTAGCATGGCCCCTGCATAGGGATGACATGCAGACTCATTCCATGTTTTCTTATAGCTGATTCATATTGTTGTACAGCAGAAACTCACCCAGCACTGTAAAGCAATTATACTCCAATTAAAAAAAAATTAGCCATTAATACTGAACACCACATACAATGAGAATTACTGGTGTATTAATCTACCACATTTCTAAAGCATACCATCACTCCTATTAATATAAATTTAAGCCAGCTATACTGGTTTGGGGCTTCCCAGGTGATGCAGTGGTAAAGATCCCACCTGCCGGTGCAGGAGACGTGAGAGAGCTGGGTTTGATCCCTGGTTTGGGAAGATCCCCTGGAAGAAGGAGTGGCAACCCCCTCCAGTATGTATACTTGCCTGCAGAATCCCATGGACAGAGGAGCCTGGCGGGCTGCTGTCTTTAGGGTCACAAAGAGCTGGACACGACTGAAGCAACTTAACGCACATGTGCACACACACTGCCTTTACCAAAGTTAATGTACTCATAAGGAAACCTTGAGAACTTTAGTGAAGTCACCTCTCCACAGCTCCTGGTGCTAATCCCAGAGGATGAAGAATTGTTTTGATTGAGAAAAACACAAACATAGCCAAAGAAAAAATGACTGAGGCAAGAGGGAAAAAAAAAGAATCTTAATAGAAACATCCTCTCTTGTTTAAGGCTTGACTGTGGGGAGAAATCAATAGTCCTTCCAACTCTGAACACACTCTTGAAGTATTTCTCTCCTGTTAGCCTATTTGCAGAAAAATTTAGTTGGTTTTCCTTTTATTTCTTCTAGTATTTACAATAATTTTTAAATTTTTAATTGAAGATAATTGCTTTACAAAGTTGTGTTGGTTTTTGCTGTACAACAAAGCGATTCAGCCATAAGTGTGTGTGTGTGTATATATATATATATATGTATACCTCCTTCCCCACGCCCCAGCCTGCTTCTCTAGGTCATCCTCAAGGGCCAGCCTGGGCTCCCTGCGCTGCACAGCAGGTTCCTGCTGGCTGTCTGTTTTACACATGGTGTTGTATATATATATACATACATACCTTATATATACATATATATGTATGCCTCCTTCCCCGCCCCAGCCTGCTTCTCTAGGTCGTCCTCGAGGGCCAGCCTGGGCTCGCTGTGCTGCACAGCAGGTTCCCGCTGACTGTCTGTTTTACATATGGTGGTGTATATATATACATACATACCTTATATATATATATATACATATATATGTATGCCTGATTCTCCCGCCCCAGCCGGCCTCTCTAGGTCGTCCTCGAGGGTCAGCTTGGGCTCCCTGTGCTGCACAGCAGGTTCCCGCTGGCTCTGTTTCACGCATGGTGGTGTATATATATACATACATACCTTATATATATATACACATATATATGTATGCCTGCTTCCCCCGCCCCAGCCTGCTTCTCTAGGTCATCCTCGAGGGCCAGGCTGGGCTCCCTGCCCTGCACAGCAGGTTCCTGCTGGCTGTCTGTTTTACACATGGTGGTGTATATATATATACATACATACCATATATATATATATATGCCTCCTTCCCCAGCACCAGCCTGCCTGTCTAGGTCGTCCTCGAGGGCCAGGCTGGGCTCGCTGGCTGCACAGCGGGTTCCCGCTAGCTCTCTGTTTCGCGGATGGTGGTGTATGTATGTCGGTGCTGCACTCTCAGCTTACTTGGTTTTTGCAGAGCAGCGCATTGTAACCGTTCGGTAGTGCCTTTCTCCTCTGCTGCTGTCACACTTTGGCTCTCTCCATAGCTCTTTAAGAACATCAGTTCCTTTTTTTTTTTAAGAATAATTTGCCAAATGTGCGATCGTCGGGGAAAGGGCTGTTGATGTTCTTCGCCTCCTGCAACTATTCCCCAAAGTGTTTTCTTGAGGGCTGTACCAGCCAAGCCCCGCCCCCTGCTAATTGTCCGCTCTGGAATCGCTGGCAGCACAAGGAACAGCGGAGGGAGCAGCTGTCCATCGCGGAAGCCTCCGGGGCCGCTGAGGATGCCGGCCAGTACCTGGGCCAGTGGCGGGGCCTGATGGCCGAGCACAGCGCCGCCCTGGAGGAGCTGCAGGAGCGTCTGGACCAGGCTGCCCTGGACGAGCTCAGGGCCCTGACCCTCTCGCTGTCCGAGAAAGCCACGGAGGAGCTGCGGCGCCTGCAGAACTCGGGAATGACCCAGGAGCTGCTCAAGCGTGGGGTGCCTTGGCTCTTCCTGCAGCAGGTCCTGGAGGAGCACGGCAGGGACCTGGCGGCCCGGGCCGAGCGGCTGGAGGGTGAGGAGAGGGACCGGGGCCAGGAGGGCGTCCAGAGCGTGAGGCAGAGACTGAAGGACGACGCGCTGGAGGCCTCCACGGAGGAGCAGGCGGAGCTGAGACACTGGGAGCACTTGATCTTCACGTGAGTCTTAATCCCTGTGTGTTGCCCTCTCCTCCTCTGTTCCTATTGGTGGGGGAGGGATTCCACCTGCTGGTTATGGGCATAGCCAGACACATGACACCTGATCCTGAGATTGAGATTTAATGTGGCCCAAAGAGGGGCTTTGGTCACCTGATGCGAAGAACTGACTCATTTGAAAAGGCCCTGATGCTGGGAAAGATTGAAGGCGGGAGGAGAAGGGGGCGACAGAGGATGAGATGGTTGGATGGCATCACTAACTCAATGGACATGAGTTTGAGTAAACTCCAGGAGTTGGTGATGGACAGGGAGGCCTGGCGTGCTGCAGTCCATGGGGGTCGCAAAGAGTTGGACATGATTGAGCGACTGAACTGAACTAAAATAAAGGGGGGCTTTGGTTGTGTGATAGATGCCAGCAAAGCTTTGGCAGCGGTTTGGGGCTGGTACATCAGATTGGAAACTGGAGGAGCCTCAAACACCACCCACGTGGGGCAACAGAAAGGAATGAAGTGTGGGCAGTGTAGACCAAAAATCTGGGTTTAAATCCCAGCAGCACCACCAGCTATCTGAGTGTAGACACGTTACTTAGCCTCTCTGAGCCTCATCTTTCTTGTCTGTGGAATGGGGTGACAATGCTCTGTCATTTATGGTGCTTTGAGTAGCACATGTTACTGTTGGGTTGTTAGAAAGTGAAGAAAGTGTTTTATAAGAAGTCAGGAGGTAAATTTTCTAGTTCTGATTCCATGACTCAGTGATACTGTCAAGGATTCAGCCCTCAACATCTTTCTGCTCTGCTATACTCAGTGTGCTCCCTTGGTCTTTGGGCTCATCTCTTCATGGTTTCATGTCGGCTGCTGCAGCTCCAGGTGTCACACTCATCATCTCTTTCTAACATCTGCGGCATTGATCTTCCCTATCCTATTGGGCAGGACTACACCATAAGTCCATGCCAAACTGTTTACCTGCTGCTGCTGCTGCTAAGTCGCTTCAGTCGTGTCCGACTCTGTGCGAGCCCATAGACGGCCTCCCACCAGGCTCCTCCGTCTCTGGGATTCTCCAGGCAAGAACACTGGAGTGGGTTGCCATTTCCTTCTCCAATGCATGAAAGTGAAAAGTGAAAGTGAAGTCGCTCAGTTGTGCCTGACCCTTAGTGACCCCATGGACTGCAGCCTACCAGGCTCCTCCGTCCATGGGATTTTCCAGGCAAGAGTACTGGAGTGGGGTGCCATTGCCTTCTCCGTTTACCTGCTAGGAGGCTGAAAAGGCCATGACTGTCTTAGACCAGAGGGCTAAGACTTTTTCTTTAGGCTTCGAGGGTTCCATGGTTTCTGTAGCAGCTGTTCAACTCTGGCTGCAGCGTGAAAGCAGCTACAGACAATCTATAAATGAACATGACTGTGTTCCAATAGAACTTTATTGACAAAAACAAACAGTGGGCCAGATTTGGTCCATACACCACAGATTGCCAACTCATGCCTTAGACAACTCAGGATTCCCTCACTCGGGCTCCTAGGGGTGTTTATATCTCCAACATTGTTGGATGGTAACCCCTGTAAACAAAAGCTGAGCTGACGAGGGCCAAGGAAGTGACTCTAGATTAGATCATTAGATCAGCATCCAGCAAAATGCCGGCTCCCAGCACTGACGAGGGGTTGCATGAGCGAGTATGTCTGTCTTTTAGCACAACCTTTGATCAGAAATAAGTGGATGGTAAGAGGTACCTGCTGTCATCACCACCATCATTACTGTGCAGGAAGAACTCAGATTATCAGGAGGAGAACAGACAGACAGGTAGACAATTGTGATAAGCAAAGCAGGAGCGATTAACCAGGTGATCTTGTGGAGGATCAGGATCTTTACCAGGATAGGAAGGAGGTACATTTTGGGTGGTAGACTCTGAGCTGGTACTGGGAGTCAGAGATGAGGGGACCCTACCCACTGGTGCTGTGCCAAGAGGAGGCAGGACTGGGTGGTGAGCAGCTTGGTGGGTCCTTTGTCTGGTTGTGAAATGGGGAGACCAGTCTCACTGCACAAAGAAACAAAATCAAAAGCCCCACCAACAGCAGCACAGTGGAGAAACACAATAGCCCCCACCTCCCTAGTCTATTTATTTAGAGTAATAGAAACTGTTTACGTATAACGGCATAGTTATGGGCATTTGGCTATAACTTAGTGCTACTTCCTTAAACCAATGGACCCACCAATCAATATTCCATCAAATTGCTTTCTCTTCGAACAAAGCAACCCAGAAAACCCTATTCAAGTGAATAAACAAAACCAAAGCCCTTTGACCATTCTTTCCTCAGTGTGACCATTCCGCAGTTTAACTTGGATCTTAGCCGCAATTTCAATTCTGAATCTACAGCTCTTTTGATTAGAAATGGTTCTATTGACATAGGACATCCCAGGTGGCTCAGTGGTAAAGAATCCACTTGGCAACGCAGGAGACGCAAGATACATGGGTTCAATCCCTGGATCAGGAAAATCCCCTGGAAGAGGAAATGGCAACCTACTTTAGTATTCTTGCCTGAAGAATTCCATGAACAGAGAAACCTGGTGGGCTAGAGTCAATGAGGATCGCAAAAAGTTGGACACAACTTAGCAACTGAGTATTTACACACTTATTGACACAGGATCATAGAGGGGGTGTTGGGGGTCAGCGGGGCGGGTAGGGGAAGGAGTCCCTCCCAGTATATCTGCTCAGTCTGTCTGTCTACCTCCTCTCTTGAACCCCATGCTGCTTGCTTGACATCTGTGGTCTTCTCCACCTGCATCAAAGCCTGGGCTCTCCTTGAACCCTTTCAGGGACACCAGATAGCAGAGCGTCATTCTGCAGCGCCCTTCCTTCCTTTGGGGCAGTGATATCCATGGAGCAGGGTCCTCCCGGACTCTGTGATGCAGAGTCTCCTCCTTAAGCGCTGTTCCTGGGGACTGACCCTGCACCCAGCGAGGAGAGATCCCAGGTGTTGTGGAGAGGGAGGTTATCTTGGTGTGGATGAAGTGACCTATCCTTTCTCATCTCTCTTTTTTTTATGGTTCTGTCCTTATTTAGCTTACAGTCTTTGTTAGTTTTTGTTGACGTGAACAGACAAGATGCCGTCTTCTCCAAACCCACACAAATCAGACCCTTAAATGCCACTTCTTATTTGCACAAGCTGTTCTCGGCAGTAATTATTCAGCTCAATCTGCATTTGACCAAAGGCTCTTTGCTCCATCCAACCTGTTTGGGCTGGCTCTTTAAAAATCCGTGGATTGGACTTGACATTCCCATTACCGGATGGTCACCTTCTTCGCCTTCATTTGGTTCCATTTTGCAGGGAATATTACTAAAGCTGCCGCTGATAAAACAGGAAAGGAGAAATCTTACTTTTCTATCAGAAAACCTCTATGATTTTCCCTAGGGTTAAAGAGGGTCAACTAACAGTATACACAATGTGGGTCTGCTTATATACTTTGCTTATTTAAGACTCTGAAAGGTTTCAGCCTTTATTTCTGAGGCATTAAGTAGAAATGACTTTGCACAATAGTTCAGAAACATGTTTTTATAAGTTTCCTGATTTCAAGCGGGATGGAGTTGCTATAAACCTGGTCTGAGGAAGTGAGAATTAATCAAGATGCATATTTTACCAGGGAAAGCATGTCTTTAAGACCTTGTTTCTAAACTCCTGCCTGGATGTTAAACTCCTGCAGGGCAAAGACAGTCTCCCATGTTTCTGTATATCTTGGTGTCTGTCTAGTTGAGGATCAAGACCAGACCACCCAGCACATGTGTGCATGTTCAGTTTTGTCCGACACTTTGTATTCTCATAGACTGTAGCCCACCAGGCTCCTCTGCCCATGGAATTCACTGGTAAGAAGAGCTGGAGTGGGTTGCCATTTCTTTCTCCAGGGAATCTTCCCAACCCAGAGATCAAACACTCATCTCTTGCATCTCCTGCAGGTACACTCTTTACTACTAGGCACCACATGGGAAGTCCCTAGACCACCCAGGGAAGAATAAAGACTCAGATTCATTTCAGAGTTACTTTCACCTTAGAGGCCACATAAGCAGCAAATATGTGGGGCAAGGATTTCCATGAAGGAAGGTACAAAGGAGCACCTGTGGTTTCCTTATGTGCTTCAGAAAAATTGGTGGGTCCCATGGATCCCTGTGTGCTTGAGGCCTTCAACTGCTTCTGGCTGAGGGCCCACTTCAGCTCTGATAGTCTTATTCGTTCCCAAGAGAGAACTTTCTAGCTGAGCCGAAATTGCACACCCCTCCATGGAAATTTGGGTCTGATAGACCCGGCCCTGGCCTCCCACAGCAATGTCCTGCAGGTATTTCCAAATTTTAAAGCATCTGCAAAGTGTATTTTCTGCAGTCAGTGCTGATCAGACATTGCCAGAATAATCAAATAGATGATATGATTCCATGTCCAACGCAATATGGTGGCTCATTGGTAAAGAATCCGTCTGTTGATGCAGGAAACATGGGGTCAGTCCCTGGGTGGAAAAGATTACCTGAAGAAAGAAATGACAACTCACTCCAGTATTCTTGATTGGAGAATCTCTTGGACAGAGGAGCCTGGAGGGCTACAGTCCATGAGGGTCACAGAGAGATACAACTGAGCAACTGAGCATGCACACACACACACACCACCATGACACATATTAGGTGCTGAAGAAACCCTTGCGGAATGAAGGCCTGATCCAGGAGATGGCGGGTGTTTCCAGACATGGATTTGACTAATGGAATTTGAGCTTTGAATTTCCACTTCCCCAGCCCCAGCACAACCCACCCTATCTCCTGTCTTCTTTTCTTGCAAGAACAGACCACTCTTCTTGCTTTTCCAGGAAGCTCTGCTCTTCTGCCTTCTCCCTGTCCGAAGAGGAGCTGTTTGGGATGAGGCAGGAAGTTCACGGCTGCTTCGCTCAGATGGACAGGAGCTTGGCCCTCCCCAAAATCCGGGCCCGAGTCCTGCTGCAAGAATTCCAGACGGCTTGGCGAGAAGCAGAGTTCCTGAAACTGGACCAGGCTGTGGCCGCCCCTGAGCTGCAGGTAGGATGGGCATCTTGGGGCCTCGTGCTGGCAGAGGCAGGGCCTCCTCCAGCTGCTGAGGCTGTAGAATCCCGCTCCACTGCCGCCCTCAGCCCTCGCCATGTCAGCATCGGACATTCCTGGAACCGCCTTAAGTTCTGCAGTGGACATCCTGGTACCTGGCTTAGCACTGTCCACCAGCAGTTATGAGTCTCCAGCACTCATGGTTCACAGGTCCCACCCCTCTCCTGGGTGTTGATTGCCCTTGGTGGTGGAAGCCACCCGGCCTGAGAGGTGACTCCCTCCTGCTCCCTCCCTTAGCCACAGCCAGTGACCCACGCAGGAGGCTTGTGTAAGTGGCATGAGGAAGATGCTCACTGCAGCTCAGGTGGAAAAGGGCATCTCTGATCCCAGGGCTTGGAGGGTGATTGACAGATGCCTGTGTGGGCTAAGTCATTTCAGGCCTGTCTGACTCCTTACAACCCCATGGACTATAGCCTGCCAGGCTCCTCTGTCCATGGGATTCTCCAGGCAAGAATACTGGAGTAGGCTGCCATGCCCTCCACCAGGGGTCTTCCTGACCCAGGGATTGAACCCGAGTCTTCTGCATTGGCAGCTGTGTTCTTTACCACTAGTGCCACTGGGAAAGCCCTGACATGCCTATAGTGAGCCCCTGTTACGTGCCACAGAGGCAGCTTTCGGGTACTGGGTTTACTCCAGAGCCCCCCATGGGCCAGTCAAGGCCAGAGCCCCCCACCTTACCTAGCCCTTTCCCCCTCCGCTCCTGGTTCCCACACCTCCTGTGGCTTGCTCTGAACTCCTCTCTCGGGAAACAGCGTTCACCCCAGTTCCTGTTGACTGAGGCTCTGCCTCTGGGGAACCTGGCCTCTACAAGGCCTTCGAACTTGCTGTTTCCTCTGCCAGGAACATCACAGGGCCAACTCTTTGCTGTTTCTTCACATCTCAGTTCATCTACACAGAGGTCCTCCCTGAGCACTATCCAAAGTCATCACCTCCCCAGGCATCCTTCAGAATGCCGTGTTCTTGCTTCTTCATAGAATTGATCGCTATTTGGAATGTCCTGGTTACTCAATGTACTCACAGTCTGTGCACCAGCCCCCCTGCCCCCACCAACAAGCTCCCTGTGTGTAGTTCCCATTCACCACTGCATCCCAGCATCTAGCATGTGCCTGGCGCATAGTAGGTGTGTAGTGAGTGTTATTGACTGAACCAACCAACCACCAGATGTGGGCAGAATGTGGGGGGCTTCCCTTGAGGTGATATCACATTGAGGTTGAAAGCATTTCACGTCACTTACACTTCCGTTACCTCAGCTGTGGTTAACAGCAGGGCCGGGAGTAAGTGTTCTGCCCCTATGGTACAGACGAGAAAACTGACCGAGAGGAAAAGTGAATTAATTGACTGAGGTAAGACAGAGTGGAAAGACTGGTCTTGGAGCTGGTGCTTTCAGACTTTAAACCCAGTGCTTCTCCTTGAAGAGGAAAAAAAAAAAATTCATCCACATCCTTTCTGAATAAAATCAGTGAACAGAACCAACTTGGAAGATTTTACATCATTTCGCGTTAGAAAAAAAGGCTTCCCGGGTGGCGCTAGTGGTGAGGAATCCGCCTGCTGAGGCAGCAGGCATAAACGACTCGGGTTCAGTCCCTGGGTTGGGAAGATCCCCTGGAGAAGGAAATGGCAACCCACCCCAGTATTCTTGCCTACATAATTCCACAGACAGAGGGGCCTGGTGGGCTACAGTCCACGGGGTCGCAAAGAGCTGGACATGACAACTTAGTATGCACATTAAAAAAAAAAAACAGTGGGTTGAGAATTCCCTGGCAGTCCAGTGGTTAGAACTCGATGCTTCCACTGCAGGGGCCCTGGGTTCCATTCTTGGTTGGGGAATGAAGATCGCAGAGGCTCTGCAGCACAGCCTAAATAAATAAATACATGAAAATAGTTTTTTTTTAATGTTATGATTTTTTTGAAGTGTTTTTCTTTTTTCTATTTCTCTTATTAGAATGTTGCAAGATATATAAAATGGTGATACTTACAGAGTTAGGGACAGGTTATACCCAAAAACGTGTGAAAGGTTTTGTAACACTGAATAAAAAAAAAAAGTTTCCACGTAACTGAACTGAAGTGTGTTTCCCCAGCTTTTGAGCTGGACCAAGGGCCGATCCCAGCAGAAATTTAGTGTCTGACTGTAAGCTGTTCAAAGTGCTGGATTTTGAAATTGAGTTGGCCTTGTGTCCCAGAGAGGGAGAGCATGTGCCCTGGGTCTAAGGTTGCTCCCGGGAAACCCTGTAGAGATACAGGGGTGGAGGTGAGGGATGGAGCCTGCGGTTGGCTGAGCCTGACTGTCTTCACCAGCAGCACCTTGAGAAGAGCGTCATGGCGGGCAGACCTGGGAGGGCACCCCCGGGAGCCATTCCACTGCCAGGCCCTCCTCCCACGCCCGCCTGAGGGTGTGGGCGAGTTACCTGCAGGCAAGCGAGCTGGGAGCTCGCACCTAAAAGTTTTTTTTATTCTTATTTTATCTTATTTATTATAGCCTTATTTTTCTTATACATTATTTTTTCGTCTATAAAATGAGTATAATGAAGATTAATTGTGTATAACGAAGGGAATTGTTCACTCACCTGTCTGACTCCTTGTGACCCCATGCACTAGAGCACGCCAGGCTTCCCTGTCATTCACCACCTCCTGGAGTTTGCTCAATTTCACGTCCATCGAGTCAGTGATCCCATCCAGCCATCTCATCCTCTGTTGTCCCCTTCTCCTCTTGTCCTCAATCTTTCCCAGCATCAGGGTCTTTTCCAATGAGTCAGTTCTTCGCATCAGGTGGCCAAAGTACTGGAGCTTCAGCTTCAGCATCAGTCCTTCCAATGAATATTCAGGGTTAATTTCCTCTGGGATGGACTGGTTGGATCTCCTTGCAGTCCAAGGGACTCTCAAGAGTCTCCTTTAGCATCACAATTTGAAAGCATCAATTCTTTGGTTTTCAGCCTTCGGCATTAGATAAACTGATATGTAGAAGAGAATTAATCATACTCCATACATCCCCATTCCCTTGGGCTTCCCCATTCGGTCTTTCTTCTGACCATCAGGTAACCCTCCAGTTTCTTCCCTGCTGATCACTGTTTGGATTCAGTGCCCTAAACAAGAGCAGAATCGTCTGGTTGACACATCAGCTGGCCCCTCCCAGGGTTCTCCAACTACTGAAGCAAATGAGTGTCTGAGGCTCTCGTAAACTCTAACAGACTTGCAAGTCAGATTGCTCCCTCCTCTTCCTCCAAGCCTTTCCTTGGCACTTTCTGCCAGGATATAAGCTCTACCGTGGTCTCAAGGCTCCACCAAATCTGACCCTTGATGAGCCATGTGCTGGTAAACTGACTCTGGATGGGAGTTCATTGTTCCTGATTTGTAGCATTTTCCCGTTTCCCTCATGTCAGTACCCCTTCCAAGGTCAATCGACTTGATATCACAGCACGTGGGTGCTGAGAGAGGTGTACATGATCAGATCCCCCCCACCCCACTCTGGCTTCACCCCCTCCCAATGCCAATCCTTGCTCTAGGCTTCAGGGTCTTGCCCTCTAGGCCAGCTCTGTTCCTCAGAGGCCCTGACTCACAATTTCCGTTTTTTGAGTGGTCTTACCTCCTTTAGAACAGGAGATGAAAACTGTAGTTCACTCATGGAGTCAGTGAGCCCAGCCTGAGTACTTAAAGACGTTGGGCCCAGGGGTCAGGAGGCTCACTGTCGAGTGCTCAGGGCTCCTGTGATGTGGCTGAGGCCACTGATTCTGTTCTCCTGGCCTCTGTCAAATGGGGCGTCTCTGAACTCAGTGAATCCTCCTTTCGGTGCTGGCCTCCTCTGAGTGGGCTAGGGCAAGCCCCGAGGGCAAGCTGGTCCCCTCCAGTATTATCACCTTGGTCGTGAGAGCCCGGGCAGAGACTGACGGGCAGGCCTGAGTCCCGGTCGAGAGCAGGCCCTGGGGGCTCATGGCAATGAAAGAGAGGAGCAAGGGCGGGCACGTGAGCCAGGCAGCGCAAAGCACCCGCCCTCCTGGGGGTGGCTGCTGGCCACATGCTGCTCTGGGCCTCCGAGGTGGGGTGTGTTGCGCTGTGGTGGCTGTGCTCCATCCGGCTGTGCCGCGTTGGGCTGTGTTTTGCTGTGATGTCATGCCCTGTCGTCCCATTCTCATGTTAGGTGCCTTCTGTTGTCGCAGCGCGCTGCCGTGTCACAGATAGAGCCTGTTGGTGTGTTATACTGCGTTGTTAGGCTGTGCTGCATTATGTGACACTGCCGTGTTTCGTATGTTATATTATGTTGTTATGTTTATGTGGTTTAAGGGCTTCCCCGGTAGCTTAGTAAAGAATCCACCTGCACTGCAAGAGACCTGGGTTTGATCCCTGGGCTGGGAAGATCCCCTGGAGAAGGGAATGGCTACTCACTCCAGTATTCTTGCCTGGAGAAGCCCATGGACAGAGGAGCCACGGGGTCACAAAGAGTCGGACACGACTAACTTACCTTACATTGTGTTTTGTTTTGGCAGTAATCTTGTGAGGTAGGCACTATTCTCTCCATTTTATAGGTATGGAAATGGAGGCTCAGAGATTGTAGCATCTGCTACACTCATTCATTCATTCCTTGAATATCAGTTTACTGAGCACCCACGACCTCTTCCTTAACCCCTCTCACATTTGCTGAGGGCTTCAGATCTTTGGGGTCTGTTCCCAGATTTTCACACTCCTGACACCTTGTCCTGCCAGGCTCAGCTGCAGTGTTACTTCCTCACATTTGTGAGCAGCTAGTATGTGTGTGCAGGGAGTGCAGATTGCTGTTCTAGGAGGATGATCTATGTCAACACCCCCTGCTCCGGCCCCCAAGCACAGTGCTTCCTTGAATGGATGCATGCAGATGTCCTCAGCAGCCATACACCTTTGCAGACATGTCCCTATCCACCCAACATGAGATAACAACACTCATTCCATGACCTCGTCTTCATGGTGCTCTCTGATCCTCTGAGAGTGTCTCTGCATCTGCAAAGCTCCGGTGCTGCCCACAAGCAACCTTCTCCTCCCCTTGGTGGGATGAGCCCCCAGAGTACACCAAGACCAAAGGCCATTGACTGGAGCTCCTTCCAGGAAAGGCTTCATCTCGCCACCCTTCTCTGGCTAAGACAGCTGTGCGCTGCAGAGAGCTGCAGGAGCCTCTCTGGGCTTGAGGAGATGGAGGGCTGCACCCGCCTGCTGGCGATCACTTTCTCACCCATGTTTTCTCCCCACTCCAGCCACAGTCCAAGGCCAGAAAGCCACGCTCCAAGAGCAGAAGCAAGATAGATCTTTTGAAGAAGTGCATTGAAGATAAAATTCAGCTGTTCGAGGAACAGGCTCCTGAAGACCTGGTTGAAAAGGTCAGTGTTTCACCTGCCACTCGTCACAGGGCTGGCTGCCGCCCGGTTTGAGAGCACAGAGCCCTTGGGGGCTGTGCCTGTCCGCCTCCATCTTGTACCCGGCTTTCACACCGGGCTCCTGCACGTGGGCGCCGGGCTCCTGCACGTGGGCACCATGCTCCTGCACCATGCTCCTGCACGTGGGCACCATGCTCCTGCGCCGGGCTCCTGCACGTGGGCGTCGGGCTCCTGCACGTGGGCACCATGCTCCTGCACCATGCTCCTGCACGTGGGCGCCGGGCTCCTGCACGTGGGCACCATGCTCCTGCACGTGGGCGCCGGGCTCCTGCATGTGGGTGCTGTGCTCCTGCACGTGGGTGCCAGGCTCCTGCACCGGGCTCCTGCACGTGGGCGCCGGGCTCCTGCGCCGTGCTCCTGCACGTGGGCGCCGGGCTCCTGCACCTGGGCGCCATGCTCCTGCACATGGGCGCCAGGCTCCTGCACCGTGCTCCTGCACGTGGGCGCCGGGCCTTTCCTCCTGGCCCTTCTGCCTGGAACGCTTTTCCTCCACTTCTCCATCCAGCGGTCTCAGGTGGGTCCGTCGGGCTTCCCCCTGGCTCGGTGCTGAGGGGTTCACTTGTGCTGTTCCCCTCTGTCTCCCTGTATATCTTGCCTGCAACCTGACCTCCCTCTCCAGCCCCCTTTTCTCATCTCCCCATCGAGGCCTTGGTTTGTCTGTACACCACGTACGACCACATGCTGCTCACCTGTCCTTCCCTCTTCCTGGATTTACCTTTCCGCCTTTCTTTACCTGGACAAGTCAACTTTGTCCTCAGCTGTCCTCAGGTGTCTCTTCTTCCAGGAAGCCTTCCTGGAACACCCGCTTTCCCTCTCACGCCTCTCCACCCCCGCTGCCCCCACCAGCTCCCTTTCCTGTCCCAGCATGCCTCACGCTGTGCCTTCATCCACTGGGATGCTGAAGGGACCATGATCCCTTGGGTGGTCCCTGCTCTCAGAGATGCACATTCTAGACAGAAAGCCCTTAAAATCCAAGACTGTGGTCAGCACGGTTAAAGAAATGAGTTAGATGCTGTGATAGTGAAGGGGCAGGGGGATGGTGAGACGGAAGTGGAATCAGCAGCAGGTTGGAGGGTCAGGTCGGGTGTCTCTGAGGAGGTGATGTTTAGGAGTCAACCCCACGTTGTCACTGCTGAGGTGCCTGCCACCTCCCCCAGTAAGGGCAGGCCCCCAGAGTAGCGTGTCAGTGAATGGATGTATGGACCATATTCTAGAGCTGCTGTTTTTGTTCCTACCTTCTGTCCCACAGGTCCTTTGCCTAAGTTTTAAAATTATTATTATTTTTTAGTGAGACTGTATTTCTCAGAACACAAATGCATCGTCTGGCAGAGCCATAGCACCTGCTCTGGGCAAGGTCAGGCCCCTTCCCACTGTGCCAGGTTGCTGATGTCCTATGAGACCAAGCGGTAGCACCCTTATTCCCACTCGGGTGCTATTGAGACATGAGACAAAGACTAAGGCAGGTACAGGTGGAAATACCCTCTGTCTTACTGTTCAAGGCTAATTCAGAAGCTAGAAATTATATGAGAGCCAAATGGGCTTGCCAAACACCTCAGAATTAAATGGACCAATCTGAGGCATCTCTGGGGTGTCCTGGGGGCAGGCTTCTTGGAGGAGCAGGAATGGGGCTCCAGAGCAGAGCTGAGCCAAGCCTGCCCAGTGGATTCCCAGTTCACCAGGAGGGGAACAGGAAAGGGGTGGAGGGGGCAGGGGCTATACCGAGGAACTAGCTACATGGCGGACATGGCAAGACATTTCCCCCAGTGCACACTGGTTTGGGACCCACTGGCAGACTTAATGGGCTTCCCTGGTGGCTCAGTGGTAAGAATCTGCCTGCAATGCAGCAGCCGCAGGAGACTCAGGTTCGATCCCTGGGTTGGGAAGATCCCTTGGAGGAGAGCATGGCAACCCACTCCATATTCTTACCTGGAGAATCCCATGGATAGAGGACCCTGGCATGTTACAGTCCATAGGGTCCCAAAGAGTCGNAGGCTCCTCCGTCCATGGGATTCTCCAGGCAAGAATACTGGAGTGGGTTGCCATTTCCTTTTCCAGGGGCTCTTCCCAACCCAAGGATCAAACCCCAGCCTTCTACATTGCAGGCAGATTCTTTACTGTCTGAGGACCAGGGAAGACTTTTACGACATATAAGAGTATCAAATTAACGTTTTGTACACCTTAGACTTACACAGTGTTATATGTTAATTGTGTCTCAATAGAGCTGGAAAAAATATGACTCTAATTCTGAAGAAACATCAAACAAATTCACAGTGAAGGGCATTCTAAAATATAATTAGTCTAAAACTGGACATTATGAATAATCATTGACAGTGTCCAGATCCCTAAAGTAAAAAAAAAAGGGGCTAGGGAACTGTTCCAAATTGAAAGATACTAAAGATACATACCAACAAAACACAACGCATGATTCTGAAGCAAATCATTTTGCTATGGGATGATGTAGTGATGATTGGTTAGACGCAAAAGGATCTAAAGCTTAGCTGATAACGATGTAACAGTGTGAATTTCCTGATTATGATGGTTGCACTGTGGTTATGTAGGAGAGTCTCATTGTTTGTAGGATCACACCAAAGACTTCAAATATGATTAGGGATTTCCAATGGTTCAGGAAAAAAATTTTCTTCTCTATAATACCTGCAACTTTTCTGTAAGCTTCAGATTAATTCAATACAGCTTTTCTTCTGAAAAGTAGAAGGAAGACCTAATAAGTCTTCTTCACTGATGGACTGTGAAGCTTAGGGAAAGAAGAAGGCAAACTTGACCCAAATACTTGGTGCATAGTTCACTGAGAGAGAACACAGAACAGGAGAAGTCAGAGGACAGGAGGGACGGCACATGAGGGTCTGGAGGCGCCCGCCTGAGCACTGGCAGGAGGCAGGGGCAGCCACAGAGCGTACAGAGGCAGGGAGAGCCAGGCTAAAGAACCACACACTTTCTGAACACGTACTCTCTCCTCGGGTAAGAAAGTTAACTGAAAAAGGAAGGTGGCTGAGGACAGAAAGTTTACAGAACGCTAGTATTTTAGGGATGCCTGGAGGAGCAAAGATGAAGCAAAGAGACTGAGTCAGAAAACCAGGAGAAATTAGTGCCATGAAAGCAATGAGAGGGGAGCGTCGCTCACGCTGGACACTATGCAGCGGCAGACAAGATAAAGCTGCAGGGTGTCCACACGGAAGGCAGCAGTCAACTTCACAAAAAGGGTTTCAGGGGAGCATTTAACATAGAAGCCAGACTGCAGTGGATTGAGGAGTGAAAGGTGGGGAAATGGACTCCAGGAATACATACTACTCTTTCATTAAGCTGGATTTTTCAAGCTTACCTTTTCAGTGTGGGAAACAATAAGATGGGAAGGAGAATCGCTAAGCAGCTTTTAAAGAAAAACTTTAGAAAAAAGGTACCTTGTACATATATTTATATGCTACGAGAAAGAAAGTAGGCCAGTAAAAGCCCAATAAAGAACAATGATGGAAAGATAACACCAGGGAAGCAGGTAGGAGGCAAGAAAGCAGTGGAGGAATTGGCCGTTTAGGAACACGGTTCCCTCTGAGCACGATGGAAAGAGGGGGGAAGATCAGCAAGTGGCTTGGACTATGAACCCTGCCTCTGTTTTCTTTGTCAAGCAGAGGACAAGACCTGCAGCTGAAAGTGATGGAGGCAGTCAGGGGTTGTTGGGAACCTGAGAGAAGTAGGAGCGTTTTCAAAAGCTGCTGTCAGGAATGAAACACCAGAGCTGGCTGCTGGACCCCACGAAGGACGTCTGAGCGGGGCGGCAGGGAGACTGTGGTTGTGGTAACTGCACACTCGCAGGCTTCCCACAGGCATTCCTCTGTAGCCAGGCGCAGCTGTGGGTGAAGTCACGGCACCGATCCCGACTCAGGGCTTTGTTGGGGGAAGAGGATGGGGAAGGAATGGCTGAGAGTGGTTCAGTGTAGGAATAAAGCCAGGCAAGGCGAGAGCCGACGCGCTGAGGGAAAGTCGAGAGATCAAGAGAATCTGAATGACTCAGTGCAGCTGAAGGACAGGTGATGAAATAACGAGAAGCGTGTGATGGTGTGACTGCACCGGAAAACTGGGGCTGCAGACTCCAGGTCGCTGGCGAGTTTCAGGGTGTGGCTCAGGTATCTACAATGGTGTAGAGAGAAGGTCAGGAAACCGTGGAAGCAGGATCATCCCTAGGGACACTGCGTTTGTTCGAAACAGTGGCAGAATCAGGTGTGGAATAACACGCACGGCGGTCCCACCCAGGGCACATTTAGCAAGGATCGGGGGAGGAGGGGGAACATGGGCTCAGAGACGGTGGTTGGTCTTCTGTAATACCATCCTTTTCACAGAGACTATTCACACATGACTATCTTTATCAATTCCAGTAGAATATGTTTCCTCTTATTTGAACCCATACTCAAATGTGAGTTAAAACGTGTTATAAGAAGAAATGAAAGAAGCTTGGAGATGCTCTATCTTTGTACTGATCTATCTGATTGAAATTTGATGATAGGTACATTTAAATCGAAAGGAGTTTTTAGAATAACTTATTCTACTTGTAAATGTTTGGGAGGAAAAAAGCGACCGTCTCGCTTTCAGAGTTCTTGATCAGATCTCGCCTTTGCTGTGCTTCTGGGCACGTTGCAGTGAGAGGCGGAGGACAGAACACGGAAAGCGAGAGGCCACAAAAAGCTCCATGAGAGCCTCGTGAGCATCCAGGCTGCGGCTGAGGGCCCCTCAGGAGCATAGCAGCATCTGTGGGACTGAGGCTCACACTGTGGCTGAACATTAAAAGCAAACTGACCTAATGCTTCATAACTGACAGGCTGCCAAGCGATTCGGGAGTGGTGCTGGAAAGGGCAAAGAATCTGAGTGGGCGAAGACAGACAAGGCATTAATGACTGGGTGGAGCGCAGAGAGCTGGAGAGGATGCACGCGGAGAGCAGCCCAGAGACGTCACGGGGTGGAGTTCTGTAGTTGCGTGAGACGCGGAGAATCAAAAGGGAGAACAGACTGCCCCCAGAGAACCGCGGCCACCGCGTCTGCTTGAACAGTGCTACCAGCTTCAGGTGTCACAGCAACGGCGGGTCAGGCACACCAGCATGCAAGAGCGCGCTCTTGACTTGCTGGTCTCTGAGTGAGGAGAGTTCCACGACGAGGGAGTCGGTCATTCAAACACCACGCAGTAGTTCCAAAACTCAGTCTGCTGACCTCAAGGTACTCACCTCCTGTGCTGAGTCTTAGCTGCAGTTCTGCCACTGGCCAGCCTTATACAGCTAAGTCTCTCACCCAGAATTCTTTTATAAGTGTGTGCCACGTGCTCAGTCATGCCCAGCTCTTTGCAACACCATGTCTGTACCCACCAGACTCCTCTGTCCCTGGGATTAGGTGAGAAAATTGCAGCAGGTAGCCATTCCCTACTCCAGGGATGTTCCTGACCCAGAGATTGAACCCATGTCTCCTGTGTCTCCTGCACTGCAAGTGGATTCCTTCCAAGCTGAGCCATTGGGGAAGCCCCCTTTTATAAGTGATCTTATTGAAAAGATAAGTAACTGCTGGGAGGAGAGATGGAAGGGCAAAGCTGAGGGGGAAAGGGAGGTGAACTCAGCACTGGGATGAAGGACTGTCCTAGGAGACAGGAAAAGTGGACGATGCTGCTCATGGGAGTGAAGTGAAGTCGCTCAGCTTGGCCGACTCTCTGCGGCCCATGGACTGCAGCCCGCCAAGCTCCTCCGTCCATGGGGTTCTCCAGGCAAGAGTGCTGGGCTGGGCTGCCGTTTCCTGCTGCCATAGACAGCCCTAAATGCATTGGCTGGTCCTCCCACCCCAGCTCTGGCCCCACAGCACTGCCAGCGGACAGGCTTCTCTGCCTTAGAGCATGCCAGTCTAGGCCCCTGAATGTGCGATCACGCAGGTGAAGAAAAGCTGTACTTTGGAAATGAGGTGATAACGTTGAGAAGGCATCTGGGAACCTGATTAATAGGGCTTCCCTGCTGGCTTGGAGGATAAAGCGTCTGCTCACAATGCGGGAGACCCGGGTTCGATCCCTGGGTAGGGAGGATCCCCTGGAGAAGGAACTGGCACCCCACCCCAGTACTCTTGCCTGGAAAATCCCATGGACAGAGGAGCCTGATAGGCTACAGTCCATGGGGTCCCAAAGAGTTGGACACGACTGATATATCACCTTGGTATGGCCCCATGGCGGGGAAGGCAATGGCACCCCACCCCAGTACTCCTGCCTGGAAAATCCAATGGACGGAGGAGCCTGGNGGGTTCAGTCCCTGGGTTGGGAAGATCCCCTGGAGAAGGAAATGGCAACCCACCCCAGTATTCTTGCCTACATAATTCCACAGACAGAGGGGCCTGGTGGGCTACAGTCCACGGGGTCGCAAAGAGCTGGACATGACAACTTAGTATGCACATTAAAAAAAAAAAACAGTGGGTTGAGAATTCCCTGGCAGTCCAGTGGTTAGAACTCGATGCTTCCACTGCAGGGGCCCTGGGTTCCATTCTTGGTTGGGGAATGAAGATCGCAGAGGCTCTGCAGCACAGCCTAAATAAATAAATACATGAAAATAGTTTTTTTTTAATGTTATGATTTTTTTGAAGTGTTTTTCTTTTTTCTATTTCTCTTATTAGAATGTTGCAAGATATATAAAATGGTGATACTTACAGAGTTAGGGACAGGTTATACCCAAAAACGTGTGAAAGGTTTTGTAACACTGAATAAAAAAAAAAAGTTTCCACGTAACTGAACTGAAGTGTGTTTCCCCAGCTTTTGAGCTGGACCAAGGGCCGATCCCAGCAGAAATTTAGTGTCTGACTGTAAGCTGTTCAAAGTGCTGGATTTTGAAATTGAGTTGGCCTTGTGTCCCAGAGAGGGAGAGCATGTGCCCTGGGTCTAAGGTTGCTCCCGGGAAACCCTGTAGAGATACAGGGGCGGAGGTGAGGGATGGAGCCTGCGGTTGGCTGAGCCTGACTGTCTTCACCAGCAGCACCTTGAGAAGAGCGTCATGGCGGGCAGACCTGGGAGGGCACCCCCGGGAGCCATTCCACTGCCAGGCCCTCCTCCCACGCCCGCCTGAGGGTGTGGGCGAGTTACCTGCAGGCAAGCGAGCTGGGAGCTCGCACCTAAAAGTTTTTTTTATTCTTATTTTATCTTATTTATTATAGCCTTATTTTTCTTATACATTATTTTTTCGTCTATAAAATGAGTATAATGAAGATTAATTGTGTATAACGAAGGGAATTGTTCACTCACCTGTCTGACTCCTTGTGACCCCATGCACTAGAGCACGCCAGGCTTCCCTGTCATTCACCACCTCCTGGAGTTTGCTCAATTTCACGTCCATCGAGTCAGTGATCCCATCCAGCCATCTCATCCTCTGTTGTCCCCTTCTCCTCTTGTCCTCAATCTTTCCCAGCATCAGGGTCTTTTCCAATGAGTCAGTTCTTCGCATCAGGTGGCCAAAGTACTGGAGCTTCAGCTTCAGCATCAGTCCTTCCAATGAATATTCAGGGTTAATTTCCTCTGGGATGGACTGGTTGGATCTCCTTGCAGTCCAAGGGACTCTCAAGAGTCTCCTTTAGCATCACAATTTGAAAGCATCAATTCTTTGGTTTTCAGCCTTCGGCATTAGATAAACTGATATGTAGAAGAGAATTAATCGTACTCCATACATCCCCATTCCCTTGGGCTTCCCCATTCGGTCTTTCTTCTGACCATCAGGTAACCCTCCAGTTTCTTCCCTGCTGATCACTGTTTGGATTCAGTGCCCTAAACAAGAGCAGAATCGTCTGGTTGACACATCAGCTGGCCCCTCCCAGGGTTCTCCAACTACTGAAGCAAATGAGTGTCTGAGGCTCTCGTAAACTCTAACAGACTTGCAAGTCAGATTGCCCCCTCCTCTTCCTCCAAGCCTTTCCTTGGCACTTTCTGCCAGGATATAAGCTCTACCGTGGTCTCAAGGCTCCACCAAATCTGACCCTTGATGAGCCATGTGCTGGTAAACTGACTCTGGATGGGAGTTCATTGTTCCTGATTTGTAGCATTTTCCCGTTTCCCTCATGTCAGTACCCCTTCCAAGGTCAATCGACTTGATATCACAGCACGTGGGTGCTGAGAGAGGTGTACATGATCAGATCCCCCCCACCCCACTCTGGCTTCACCCCCTCCCAATGCCAATCCTTGCTCTAGGCTTCAGGGTCTTGCCCTCTAGGCCAGCTCTGTTCCTCAGAGGCCCTGACTCACAATTTCCGTTTTTTGAGTGGTCTTACCTCCTTTAGAACAGGAGATGAAAACTGTAGTTCACTCATGGAGTCAGTGAGCCCAGCCTGAGTACTTAAAGACGTTGGGCCCAGGGGTCAGGAGGCTCACTGTCAAGTGCTCAGGGCTCCTGTGATGTGGCTGAGGCCACTGATTCTGTTCTCCTGGCCTCTGTCAAATGGGGCGTCTCTGAACTCAGTGAATCCTCCTTTCGGTGCTGGCCTCCTCTGAGTGGGCTAGGGCAAGCCCCGAGGGCAAGCTGGTCCCCTCCAGTATTATCACCTTGGTCGTGAGAGCCCGGGCAGAGACTGACGGGCAGGCCTGAGTCCCGGTCGAGAGCAGGCCCTGGGGGCTCATGGCAATGAAAGAGAGGAGCAAGGGCGGGCACGTGAGCCAGGCAGCGCAAAGCACCCGCCCTCCTGGGGGTGGCTGCTGGCCACATGCTGCTCTGGGCCTCCGAGGTGGGGTGTGTTGCGCTGTGGTGGCTGTGCTCCATCCGGCTGTGCCGCGTTGGGCTGTGTTTTGCTGTGATGTCATGCCCTGTCGTCCCATTCTCATGTTAGGTGCCTTCTGTTGTCGCAGCGCGCTGCCGTGTCACAGATAGAGCCTGTTGGTGTGTTATACTGCGTTGTTAGGCTGTGCTGCATTATGTGACATTGCCGTGTTTTGTATGTTATATTATGTTGTTATGTTTATGTGGTTTAAGGGCTTCCCCGGTAGCTTAGTAAAGAATCCACCTGCACTGCAAGAGACCTGGGTTTGATCCCTGGGCTGGGAAGATCCCCTGGAGAAGGGAATGGCTACTCACTCCAGTATTCTTGCCTGGAGAAGCCCATGGACAGAGGAGCCACGGGGTCACAAAGAGTCGGACACGACTAACTTACCTTACATTGTGTTTTGTTTTGGCAGTAATCTTGTGAGGTAGGCACTATTCTCTCCATTTTATAGGTATGGAAATGGAGGCTCAGAGATTGTAGCATCTGCTACACTCATTCATTCATTCCTTGAATATCAGTTTACTGAGCACCCACGACCTCTTCCTTAACCCCTCTCACATTTGCTGAGGGCTTCAGATCTTTGGGGTCTGTTCCCAGATTTTCACACTCCTGACACCTTGTCCTGCCAGGCTCAGCTGCAGTGTTACTTCCTCACATTTGTGAGCAGCTAGTATGTGTGTGCAGGGAGTGCAGATTGCTGTTCTAGGAGGATGATCTATGTCAACACCCCCTGCTCCGGCCCCCAAGCACAGTGCTTCCTTGAATGGATGCATGCAGATGTCCTCAGCAGCCATACACCTTTGCAGACATGTCCCTATCCACCCAACATGAGATAACAACACTCATTCCATCACCTCGTCTTCATGGTGCTCTCTGATCCTCTGAGAGTGTCTCTGCATCTGCAAAGCTCCGGTGCTGCCCACAAGCAACCTTCTCCTCCCCTTGGTGGGATGAGCCCCCAGAGTACACCAAGACCAAAGGCCATTGACTGGAGCTCCTTCCAGGAAAGGCTTCATCTCGCCACCCTTCTCTGGCTAAGACAGCTGTGCGCTGCAGAGAGCTGCAGGAGCCTCTCTGGGCTTGAGGAGATGGAGGGCTGCACCCGCCTGCTGGCGATCACTTTCTCACCCATGTTTTCTCCCCACTCCAGCCACAGTCCAAGGCCAGAAAGCCACGCTCCAAGAGCAGAAGCAAGATAGATCTTTTGAAGAAGTGCATTGAAGATAAAATTCAGCTGTTCGAGGAACAGTCTCCTGAAGACCTGGTTGAAAAGGTCAGTGTTTCACCTGCCACTCGTCACAGGGCTGGCTGCCGCCCGGTTTGAGAGCACAGAGCCCTCGGGGGCTGTGCGTGTCCGCCTCCATCTTGCACCCGGCTTTCACACCGGGCTCCGGCACGTGGGTGCTGTGCTCCTGCACGTGGGCGCCATGCTCCTGCACGTGGGCACCGGGCTCCTGCACCATGCTCCTGCACGTGGGCGCCGGGCTCCTGCACGTGGGCGCCAGGCTCCTGCACCGTGCTCCTGCACGTGGGTGCCAGGCTCCTGCACTGGGCTCCTGCACGTGGGCGCCGGGCTCCTGCACCTGGGCGCCATGCTCCTGCACATGGGCGCCAGGCTCCTGCACCGTGCTCCTGCACGTGGGCGCCGGGCCTTTCCTCCTGGCCCTTCTGCCTGGAACGATGCTCCTGCACCGGGCTCCTGCACGTGGGTGCTGTGCTCCTGCACGTGGGCGCCAGGCTCCTGCACGTGAGCGCCATGCTCCTGCACCGTGCTCCTGCACGTGGGTGCCGTGCTCCTGCACGTGGGTGCCGTGCTCCTGCACGTGGGCGCCGGGCTCCTGCACGTGGGCGCCATGCTCCTGCACCGTGCTCCTGCACGTGGGCGCCGGGCCTTTCCTCCTGGCCCTTCTGCCTGGAACACTTTTCCTCCACTTCTCCATCCAGCGGTCTCAGGTGGGTCCGTCGGGCTTCCCCCTGGCTCGGTGCTGAGGGGTTCACTTGTGCTGTTCCCCTCTGTCTCCCTGTATATCTTGCCTGCAACCTGACCTCCCTCTCCAGCCCCCTTTTCTCATCTCCCCATCGAGGCCTTGGTTTGTCTGTACACCACGTACGACCACATGCTGCTCACCTGTCCTTCCCTCTTCCTGGATTTACCTTTCCGCCTTTCTTTACCTGGACAAGTCAACTTTGTCCTCAGCTGTCCTCAGGTGTCTCTTCTTCCAGGAAGCCTTCCTGGAACACCCGCTTTCCCTCTCACGCCTCTCCACCCCCGCTGCCCCCACCAGCTCCCTTTCCTGTCCCAGCATGCCTCACGCTGTGCCTTCATCCACTGGGATGCTGAAGGGACCATGATCCCTTGGGTGGTCCCTGCTCTCAGAGATGCACATTCTAGACAGAAAGCCCTTAAAATCCAAGACTGTGGTCAGCACGGTTAAAGAAATGAGTTAGATGCTGTGATAGTGAAGGGGCAGGGGGATGGTGAGACGGAAGTGGAATCAGCAGCAGGTTGGAGGGTCAGGTCGGGTGTCTCTGAGGAGGTGATGTTTAGGAGTCAACCCCACGTTGTCACTGCTGAGGTGCCTGCCACCTCCCCCAGTAAGGGCAGGCCCCCAGAGTAGCGTGTCAGTGAATGGATGTATGGACCATATTCTAGAGCTGCTGTTTTTGTTCCTACCTTCTGTCCCACAGGTCCTTTGCCTAAGTTTTAAAATTATTATTATTTTTTAGTGAGACTGTATTTCTCAGAACACAAATGCATCGTCTGGCAGAGCCATAGCACCTGCTCTGGGCAAGGTCAGGCCCCTTCCCACTGTGCCAGGTTGCTGATGTCCTATGAGACCAAGCGGTAGCACCCTTATTCCCACTCGGGTGCTATTGAGACATGAGACAAAGACTAAGGCAGGTACAGGTGGAAATACCCTCTGTCTTACTGTTCAAGGCTAATTCAGAAGCTAGAAATTATATGAGAGCCAAATGGGCTTGCCAAACACCTCAGAATTAAATGGACCAATCTGAGGCATCTCTGGGGTGTCCTGGGGGCAGGCTTCTTGGAGGAGCAGGAATGGGGCTCCAGAGCAGAGCTGAGCCAAGCCTGCCCAGTGGATTCCCAGTTCACCAGGAGGGGAACAGGAAAGGGGTGGAGGGGGCAGGGGCTATACGGAGGAACTAGCTACATGGCGGACATGGCAAGACATTTCCCCCAGTGCACACTGGTTTGGGACCCACTGGCAGACTTAATGGGCTTCCCTGGTGGCTCAGTGGTAAGAATCTGCCTGCAATGCAGCAGCCGCAGGAGACTCAGGTTCGATCCCTGGGTTGGGAAGATCCCTTGGAGGAGAGCATGGCAACCCACTCCATATTCTTACCTGGAGAATCCCATGGATAGAGGACCCTGGCATGTTACAGTCCATAGGGTCCCAAAGAGTCGGACATGACTGAAGCGACTTAGCATGCATGCGTGCACATAAGATATAAGGTGGATATTGTCAGAGAAGGATAAGTTAGGATTTGGTTTTGTAGGAGAAATGGGTGGCCTGAGCCATAGCCAAGGACACAGGGCAGGTTTGGAGGAGCCCAGAGAGCCTGTAGCCCCAAGCAAAGGCTGGTTTGCTGGAGTCTGCGGTCTACCAAGGAGGTGTGGGAGTAGATTTGTGGTGGAAAGATCTCAAGTGTTGGCTAGGAAGACAGGTTGCGTCTCATCATCACCGAAGAAGGAGGAGAGAGACAGTGAAGGACGGGGTTAGGAGTTCCCCAGGTTTCCTGAGCCAGACGCAGCAGCCCACCTTCCCTGAGTTCCTTTGACCCCACGTACATCCACCATTCTAACCTGTTTCTCATTCATTCCATAGGCTTTACCACTCCTGACTTCCCTAAGAAATAGGGATGACCCATATCCCTAATTTACAGATGTGAAAACTGAGTCTCCAACTGAGTTCACCTGGGAATCTGTAACCAGGGGGTGGTGGGCCCAACATTTCAAAGCTCTATCTCATCTTCGTCTTCAGGACCGACAGGGAATGTTCTCACGGAACACGGTTATTTCCTGCAGTTGTGCAATGTTGGATGAGCACGCTTTGGCTCCCACATCTGTTAAATACAGAGAGCGACAGTAATAGCCCAGCAGTTTGTGAGGAGCAGTGGGCTGGAAGGTGCTTTTTACCTTTGGAGTGGGCTCCGTGCCCATTTCTCCCAGTGATGGAGCAGCTTATAGACCACCCGATCCCAGGCTCACAGAGAAAGGCAGCCAAGAGTCACTTGTCAGCTGTGACCTTTTCACGACAGGCCATCTTCACAAATGGCTGTTTCACTGCAGCAAATGCCAGTAAAATAGGCACTCCCCAGTCCGAGGCTTTGATGTTCCTCCGGAAATTGATCGGCCGCATCTCAGCATCCAAGCGGCTGTTGTTCAGATTTTTATTTGCAGGGTAATTGCAGAGAAATGGCAGTGCTTGGGGGGCGCCGGGGGGAGGGGGTGTGGTGTGCCAACAGCTGAGAGTTGTGTGATCTTGTTTCAGCACTGGGAAGCCCCTCTAAGCTCGTGCAGTTGTCTAGATGGAGCAAGGGGGTTCTTGACCCCTGCCCCAAGACCCGTGGTCAAGCCCGGGCCTGGCTGGCAGTCGGGTGTCCCCAGGGGGACCACGGCTTCACGGCTGGGGCTGCAGAGCAGGCTGGGAGCACCTGGCGGGCACCCCCTTTCTTAGATAGAATCTGCATCAGATATCCCCACGCCCTCAGCCCCAGATTGCTATGTCCCTGGTCGAGACTCTTCCGTCTGGAAAGGCTGAGGGAATTACCCAAGGTCAGGCCATCAGGGAGGGGTTGAGCTGGGGCTCCCACAAGGCGCGTCTGTCTCCATCACCTGCGCCCTTCCTGTCACGGGGCTGGGCTTGTAGTGACTGCAAGGAGGCTTCCGTCTCCCAGCAGGACTGGTTGATCCTCCTCCTGAAGTCCCCTCCCTTGCTTNGTCAGGCCATCAGGGAGGGGTTGAGCTGGGGCTCCCACAAGGCGCGTCTGTCTCCATCACCTGCGCCCTTCCTGTCACGGGGCTGGGCTTGTAGTGACTGCAAGGAGGCTTCCGTCTCCCAGCAGGACTGGTTGATCCTCCTCCTGAAGTCCCCTCCCTTGCTTCCACCTTTTTTCTTTTCCTTGACCTCCTTGGCTTTCCCCCTTTCCTTGGCCCCTTCACCTCCTCCTGTAAGAAACATTTTGTGGCCTTTTCTGTGGGCCTGGCCCTGTTCTAGGATCCTGCTCTTGAGATGTTCAGTTTTAGATGAGCAGGCAATTTGTGCATGGACTGTTTAGAAGTTTGCTTCTTGCTTTCACATGAAAGCCCCCCTGACTACCCGGAGCTCTGCCTTGAATGAGGGGAGTGTGACTCATTTGGAAAGAGCTGTGTGACTGATTCAGAGAGGAAAAGAGAGACCAGCAGAGGGATGAATGTTGGCTTCCTACCTGCCCACCTTTTCTGTCCAGTAGCGAGGTTATCAGAGTAAGGTGTTAACTCTGGTCAGAGGAGCTGTCCAGGGTGTCTGGAGTACACCCGTGACCCTCCACAGATACCTGGTCCTTCTGATGGGCTCATTACAAATGCACAGATGCAGACTTTCAACCTGGGAGATGTTGGGGGGCACGTGTATATTTTAGAATAAGTCAACCAACTTCCAAAAGAAATCTCTGTTGAGGTTGAACTAAAACTAGAGGCTCATTCGAGAATTGTCATCTCCAAAAAGTTGCAATGTTTCTTATTTTATGTGGACCTTCTTTTAGGATCTTTAATAGATTTTACATGTGTTTCCATTATATAGGGTGAACCTCCATCTCGATATGCTTGGGACAGTTCCAGTCTCCCCTTCACCCCCATGGCTGTTCCCATTAGCTTTCCCTTATACTTTAAGCTTAGGTGACAAATTCTAGGGTCACATATACCTAAGGTCTTGTGTATTCCTTATGGTGATTCCCAGATGTGTTACAGGTTTGGTTGCAATTGTGAATGATGACCTATTTTTAATTATGTTTGGGGCTTATTTGATGCTGTTGTGAAAAAGTCTTACCAATTTTTAAAAGTCTTTCCAGGCTTCCTTCTTCTGTCTCCAGAGCCAGACTGCTGAGTGCACATCCTGGTTCTGCCACTTTCTAGCTGTGTGACTTTGAGCAAGTTGCTTAACCACTCTGTGTCCTCCCTAGTGTGCTCATCTCTCAAGTGTGATGACAGATGCACTTACCTCTTGGGATGGTTGTGAGCATGTATCTGTTGATTCTACTGATTTTTTGCCTAATAATTTTTGTGCTAAGTGGCTTCATTCATGTCCGACTCTTTACAATACTATGTACCGTAGCCTGCCAGGCTCCTCTGTTCATGGGATTTCCTAGGCAAGAATATACTGGAGTGGGCTGCCATTCCTTTCTCCAGGAGATCTTCCTGGAGATCCAGGAGATCCTAGGGAACCGAACCAGTGTTTCTTACATCTCCTGCCTGGCAGGCAGGTTCTTACCACCAGCACCACCTGAGAAACCCATAGTCATTCATTCTGTATGCAAATAATCAGTTTCGTAACCTCCCTTCTGATCTTTACACCTCAATTATGTTTCCTATCAGTTTGTGTCCTTGTCTGGTTATTCCATCATCTCCCTCATTTCCATTGGTTGGTTTTTCTCTAGATTATGAATCATATTTCACGCTTCTTTGGACGCATGGTGATTTTTTATTGGATGCTAAACATTGTAGATTCTACATGTTAGGTTCTGGCTGTTGTGTCTTCTTTATTACTGTTGGAGTTTTGACATGTACATATATTGGGATTCGTTTTGTCCTTTCAAGACTTGCCTTATTAGGCTGGGTCCAGAGCTGGCTTTAGTCAAGGGCTAAGGTTATTCCCACTGCCGAGGCAACACCCTTCTTAGAACTCGACCTGCTGCGTCGGGTGTTATGGGGTCTTTCATTCTGGGTACTGGGAACACAACTCCCAACTCCCACAGAGCTGGGAACTCTTCCTAGCTCTGTGTGAGCTCCAGCAATGGTTCTGCCTCTTATTTCTGATGGTTCTTTCCCCAGCCTGGCATGGGTTTGTTTTTCAAGCATGCACAGTACTCAGCCAGAGCTTTGAGGTCACTCCTGCAAATCTCTGGATCTCTTCCTCTCTCTGGGCAGCTCCCTCTTCCTTGGAACTCTGCTCCACAGATTCTAGACACAGTGGCCTCCCGACCCGTGCTTCTGTTTTCTGAAGCTGCAGAGGCTGCTGGTCTTCCCCTGCGTTTCCCACTGCATCCTTTTGGGTCCTAAGAACTGCATCCAGGCTGGAACCTGGGGTGGCCGTGGGGCTCACCTTTGTCTGTTTCCTTTCCTCTCAAGAGTCCCAGTCCTATGATTCCCATTGTTGAGTCTGAAAACTGTTGCATCATGTGGTTTGTCTAGTGTTTTAAAAAGATTTGTTTGATGTGGACCATTTTTAAAGTCCTTATTGAATTGGTTACAATATTGCTTCTGTTTTGTTTTGGTTTTCTGACTGTGAGGCATGTGGCATCTTAACTCCGCCACCAGGGATGGAACCCGCACCCCCTGCATTGGAAGGCAAAGTCGTCACCACCCCCAGGGAAATTATCTACTTGTGGGAAAGCAAATCTGGTTCATGAGTAGATTTGTTTCCCATTCTTCTGCCATGGCCAAGGCCAGACTTTTTAACTTATCCTTTGGTGACTGATTTTTAATTTTAACAGATCCTTCAAAAAAAAAAAAAAGATAGATACCTTATCCTTTGGTTATTGGTTTTTACTCTTAGATTGTATTAGAGAACAACGTCTATATGATAACACATATCTGGAATTTATTGAGGGTTACCTGTGGCTTTGTTTGTCCTCAGAAAGGCTGAGAATTTTCTGTTAGATGGAGAAAGGAGCACTAGGAGGCAGGCAGGCCCCGGACCGTGAGGGGCCTGGAAGGCTGCACTGAGAAGCTTGGACCTTCTAGGGAAACATTGTCGGGATTTAGGCACTTCGTAGAGACTCCTTTGCAGGATATATTCATGAGTGGTTCTGGAAGTTGGTCTCTGCTGGTTGGTCCTCCTCGCATGACCTCTGCTCTCATTGGCTCTCGGGTTGGGGGCCATGTCTTAGACTTTCCACTTCTTTTCCTTCTAAGTGTGAGATGGAGGTAAAGTTGCAGTCCCAGCCCCAATCAAGAGCTGGGTTCGTCTCCGGGGACACCAGACACCTCAGCAAGATTAAGGTTCCGAGGTGGGTTTGATTAATGGTCAGAGCTGTTCTCTGCAGAGGTCGATCAGTGCTGTTACCATCTCCTGGAGGGCAACCAAGGGGGGTGGCTCGGAGACACGTGCCCAACTGGTAGAGGGACATTTGAGCATCTACGTTGGGCTTCCCAGGTGGTGCTAGTGGTAAAGAACCCACCTGCCAATGCAGCTGAGACGTGAGAGACACAGGTTTGATCCCTTGATTGGGAAAATCCCTGGGAGAAGGACATGGCAACCCACTCCAGCATTCTTGCCTGGAGAATTCCATGGACAGAGGAGCCTTGTGGGCTATAGTCCATGGGGTCACAAAGAGTTGGACAGGACTGAAGCAACTTAGCACGCACACGTGCACCTTGAACTTCAGGAGACTCTCAAGAGCTTGGGGCAGCTGGTCAGTCTGTAGGGCTGGAAGGCTGCCACTCATAGTGGCCTCTGGCCAAGGTTTTACTTGTGGAATGCCTTGACCAGGACAGAGAATGTGGCTTCTTTCTCCTGCTTTAATGCCTGGGCCATAGAGCTGAGTAGAAAACGTAGCACAAACTATGCAGCTCATTTTTACTTTCCAGCCATTAGAAACAGATCTCTCTACCTGTCTGTTGATCTGTCTCTCTGTGTTCATCTATCTGTCTAGGTCTGTCTGTCACCTCTTTGTCTGTTATCTGTCTGTCATCTCTGCTTTTTTACTTAACACTGGAATTTCAAGATTTTTTGTATCAGTACATGACAGTTTCCTCGTTGCTTTTTTCTTCAGTATAGCATTTCATGATATGAATGAACCCTACATGACTTAACTGATGCTCAGTTAAAAGACATTTAGGTTCTTCTCAATCTTTTGATATGTCAAATGATCTTGGAACCTCTGTGTGTATCCCACACCCCTCTGTAGTAAATCGACTAGAGCGACTCTTACTATTTCCATTTCACACGTAAGAATACTGAAACTCAGAAAGGTTGAGAGGCCTGTCCAAGATCACATAGCTGTGGAGTAGTGGAATAAAGCCTAAAGCACAGATCTCTAGATGCTCATTTCTTTGTTCTATTCGCCAATGTTTATTTGATAGATCCAGAAATGAAGACTATTTCAGTTCATCTTTAGTGTGTTCTGTTGCTGGTTTCGCACAGAGTATATATGTCTAGTCAAAACTATGGTTTTTCAAGTGGTCATGTGTGGATGTGAGAGCTGGACTAGAAAGAAAGCCGAGCACCGAGGAATTGATGCTTTTGAACTGTGGTGTTGGAGAAGATTCTTGAGAGTCCCTTAGACTGCAAGGAGATCAAGCCAGTCAATCCTAAAAGAAATCAATCCAGACTATTCGTTGGAAGGGCTGATGCTGAAGCTAAAGCTCCATTACTTTGGCCGCCTGATGTGAAGCAATGACTCATTGGAAAAGACCCTGATCCTAGGAAAGATTGAAGACAGGAGGAGAAGGCGATGACAGAGGATGAGATGGTTGGATGGCATCACCGATTTGATGGACACGAGTTTGAGCAAGCTCCAGGAATTGGTGATGGACAGGGAAGCCTTGCATGCTGCAGTCCATGGGGTCGCAAAGAATCAGACACAACTGAGAGGCTGAACTGAACTGATATACAAATTTCTCATGTATATCTTTGGGCTTCCCTGGTGGCTCAGGTGGTAAAGAATCTGCCTGCAATGCAGGAGACCGCATATATATCTTTCAGTTCAGTTCAATTCAGTCACTCAGTCGTGTCCGACTCTTTGCGACCCCATGAATCGCAGCACACCAGGCCTCCCTGTTCATCCTGGAGTTCACTCAGACTCATGTCCATAGAGTCCCTGATGCCATCCAGCCATCTCATCCTCGGTCGTCCCCTTCTCCTCCTGACCCCAATCCCTCCCAGCATCAGAGTCTTTTCCAATGAGTCAACTCTTCGCATGAGGTGGCCAAAGTACTGGAGTTTCAGCTTTAGCGTCATTCCTTCCAAAGAAATCCCAAGGCTGATCTCCTTCAGAATGGACTGGTTGGATCTCCTTGCAGTCCAAGGGACTTGCAAGAGTCTTCTCCAACACCACAGTTCAAAAGCATCAATTCTTCGGTGCTCAGCCTTCTTCACAGTCCAACTCTCACATCCATACATGACCACAGGAAAAACCATAGCCTTGACTAGACAGACCTTAATCGGCAAAGTAATGTCTCTGCTTTTGAATATGCTGTCTAGGTTGGTCATAACTTTTCTTCCAAGGAGTAAGCGTCTTTAATTTCATGGCTGCAGTCACCATCTGCAGTGATTTTGGAGCCCAAAAACATGAAGTCTGACACTGTTTCCACTGTTTCCCCATCTATTTCCCGTGAAGTGATGGGACTGGATGCCATGATCTTAGGAATATTCAAATATAAATGAAAATGGCAAGACTGTATTTTCTGCTCACCCATGATTTCTGGTATTGTCTTAATGATGCCCTCTGTCTGAGTGCCGTGTCTGCCACATAACCATTCACCCATTTATTATTCATTCACTGTTTCAGGTTTCAGAATATGCCATGCTTGCACACTTCATTAGCAATCCCTTCATCAGGAGTGAAATTCCTGCACTGCAATCGACCATGCACCCCAGTGTGTTTCTGCAGCAGCCTCGGCAATTATGCAGAGGTGACTGGAACAGGAACAGCTTCTGTCAGCAACAGCTCCTCACATACCTGTCATTTCAAAAGTGACTGGAGCTTAAGCATGAGAATAATGTGCTTTTTCAGATGACCTGACAAGAGAGAAAATTGATGGTGCAGGTCCTTATAAAGCTTGGGAGAGGGGGGAAAAAAAAGGCACTTTGGAAGGGAAAATCCATTCATCCACCTACAAAGACCGGGAAAGCCTCCAGACGGTTCTCTTCCTGTCTGCTCTTGACCCTGTTTTACCCCTCAAGGCAAAGTCTGTCAGAGTCATCTCCCTGAAGCACCAGTATAAGGGAATTTCCTTGTTTTTAATTTCCATCTTATATTGAAGTACAGGTGATTAACAGTGTTGTGTTAGTTTCAGGTGTATACAACAAAGTGATTCAGTGATATGCATACATATCTATTCTTGGTAAATTCTTTTCCCACTTAGGTTATTACAGAATATTGAGCAAAGTTCCTAAGAGAAGTTTCATAGGTTCCCGCTGCTCTGAAACAAAGCCTAGATTGCTGAGCATTACATTCAAGACCTTACCAACAGTCTTCAGCTTACCTTTCCAGTCTTTTATTCTGCTTCTACTTTTCTCATACCAAAATGTTGTCATGGTTATCTTTGGATAGTTTGGTTATAGTAATATTTTTCTACATCGTCCATTCTAAAATTTCACTTTTCATTTTTATCAAACTTATGCATGCATGCACTCTTGTAAAGAGTCGTGTAATTCTATGAGTTTTGTGCCCCCCAAAAAGCAGTCCTCTTTAAGCCACACACATACACATGTGCAAATCCCCAAGAGGTAAAATCTTGTAATTTTTCAGTTTAATCTTTAGGTGTTTACGTCCATATCGTTAAATACCATGCTTGCCTTCCTGTTTCTATTGGGTGTTCTGTCTGTTTCTTTGGTTTGTTTTGGGTTTTATCTATTCACTTTTCTTTGTAGAAGATAAGATATAGCTGTCTTTCTTCTATCATCGTGCAACACATGAGCCCTTCCTGTTCTCCCCCATATGCAATGCAGTTAGATCTGTACTTAAGATTTCTATTACTGTGATTATTTAAAAAGCGTCCACATCTGAGCCGTATAAAAGCAGACTTTTTTCCTGTATAACCTTTAGTTTCTTCTGGGGCCATTGCTGTCCTTTGGTTCCTTTTTCTTTGGTTACTTTTCTATGTGCTGCTGCTGCTGCTGCTAAGTCGCTTCAGTCGTGTCCGACTCTGTGTGACCCCATAGACGGCAGCCCACCAGGCTCCCCCGTCCCTGGGATTCTCCAGGCAAGAGTACTGGAGTGGGTTGCCATTTCCTTCTCCAATGCATGAAAGAGAAAAGTGAAAGTGAAGTCGCTCAGTCTGTCCGACTCTTTGCGACCCCATAGACTGCAGCCCACCAGGCTCCTCCGTCCATGGGATTTTCCAGGCAAGAGTACTGGGGTGGGGTGCCATTGCCTTCCACTTATCACTAATTTAATCACTTTTTGGTGGATGGCCAAATATCCTATGAGGATCATCACACAAGTCATGTCGTCTATTAATTCCATCTTCTTAAGGACATCTCTCTCTCTGTGCCTGTGGAGAGCTGTGCTCCAATCCAGGTGTTGGCCTCTCTACTGCATGCACAGTTGCCATCTTGAGGTCATGCTACGAATTCCCTTAGCCCTTCTTTTTCCCGATATGTTCCTTTAATGAGATACAGTCAGTTCAGTCACTCAGCTGTGTCTTTGCGATTCCATGGACTGCAGCATGCCAGGCTTCCGTGTCCATCAGCAAGCCCCAGAACTTGCTCAAACTCATGTCCATTGAGTCAGTGATGGCATCCAACCATCTCATCCTCTGTCATCCCCTTCTCCTCCTGCCTTCAATTTTCTCAGCAGCAGGGTCTTTTCCAATGTCAGTTCTTCGAATTAGGTGGCCAAAGTATTGGAGCTTCAGCTTCAGCATCAGTACTTCCAATGAATATTCAAGACTGATTTCCTTTAGGATGGACTGGTTGGATCTCCTTGCAGTCCAAGGGACTCTCAAGAGTCTTCTCCAACACCACAGTTCAAAAGCATCAATTCTTTGGTGCTCAGCTTTCTTCTCAGTCCAACTCTCATATCTATACATGACTACTGGAAAAACCATAGCTTTGACTAGACAGACCTTTGCTTTTGAATATGCTGTCTAGGTTGGTCATAACTTTTCTTCCAAGGAGCAAGCATCTTTTAATTTCATGTCTGCAGTCACCATCTGCAGTGATTTTGGGACCCCCAAAAATAAAGTCAGCCACTGTTTCCATTGTTTCCCCATTGAAATACATCCTGTATTAGTTTCCGAGGAAAGGACACATGGAGCATTTAATATTTTAAAATTTTGCAAGACTGAAAATGTTTCCTTCTCCCCCCATAATTGATGGATCATTTGACCCATGTTGGAATTCTGGAAAATTTTCGTGACTAATTTTAATGATTTACTCCTGGTCTTTTTCTGCCTTTCTCGATCTCTAATTAATCCAATGTCAGACCATTTATCTAGTTTTCTTTTTTTACTAATTTCCTTCTCTTTGTTCTCTTGCTTTACATTCTGGGAAACATCTGAAGATTTATTTTTCAAACCTTTGAGTTGTGGTTTTGTTTGTTTGTTTGTTTATTTTGGCTGTCCTGAGCCTTCTTTGCTGGGCAGGTTTTCTCTGGTTGTGGCGAATGGGGGCCACTCTCCAGCTGTGGCACCCGGCTGCTCATTTCCGTGGCCTCCCTTGTTGGGGGGCACCGGCTCTAGAGCGTGGACTCAGTGGTTGTGGCCCACGGCCCAGTTGCCGGCAGCATGTGAGATCCTCCTGGACCAGGGACCGAACCCATGTCCCCCAAACTGGTAAGCAGATTCCTCACCATTGAGCCACCAGGGAAGCCCTTGAATTTTTATTTATATTTTTAATTTTCTTTTTTTTTTTCAAGAGCTTTTTTCTCTCTCTCTCAACACTCTCTTCTTAAAGAAACCACATTCTCTTGTTGTTTTAAGGCTTCTCTAGCTCTTTTATCTCTCTGAGAACATTCATTTCTTTACGTTTATTCTTTTTCAGTTCCTGCATACTTATTGCTATCTCTACATTCATTAAAGTTTTCCCAGGAAAGTGGCCATCCTTGGTGGTCTGCTCGTGTTTAAGAGTGGAGTACTTAAAAGCTGCTTGGAGTCTCTGAGCTGTAACTGGGGTTTGCAGACCTTCACTCTGGTGTGATTGGGCTGAACCATGAACTTGGAGAACTTCCAACAACAGTAGTTTTAGAACTTTTCTGAAGTCTGGTCAGAGTTCCCAGAGAAGACAAGTCTCCTGCCTTGCTGCACGTATGTCAGGAGCCAAGTGAGGTAAGAGGACTGAGATTTTTAGTAGTCAGTAGGTAAAGCTTCACTTGAGTAGAATAGCCTTAAGTAGAATGGTAAATGCATGTTATAAATCTACTGTCTCTCCCCAGGAATCTCAATTGTTAATAATTGTGTGTGTGTTTTATAATTAGAAATGAAGAAATTTCCTAAAGGAGGAAAGAAAACTCTCAATATTATAAGCTATTGTCTTTTATCTTTTTCCTACAACCCAAAGGAAGCTCTATTTAACTAATTATAGTGATGATAGTGAAAATAATAGTAGTAGTAACAATATGGCAGCTACTGTTTATTAGGAGCTTAAACCACAGACTATACTAGACATTGTCACCTTTTATCTTATTGTTTGCTTTACACATACAAAACCGAGACTCAGAGAAGTTAAGCAATTTCTTTAGGTCACATAGCTACTTCGGTGGAAAGAGTTCATAAGAGATTACAGATCATCCATAAACAAAACTACACTGACTGGTTTAATCAAAGCCCACTGGCCTCCAAAGTCAAATTAATCTGTTTGAGATTTTTGCACTTTAATGATCTAGATGATGGGATAGGTGGAAATGTCTTTCCAGGCATAGAAATCGACTTTTCTATCTTAAGTAATGATGTTTATTTAGCAGGGTGCTATTTCATTCAACAAATATGAACACACCCTTACTGAGTCCACCCCGTTCTTGATGCAAGATAAAGGAGAAAGTCTTAAATTTTGAATCCATCCAGCAAAGCATGATGTAGACTGAGCTGCTTTGGGGAGTGGCCAGCCACTCAAATAGGAGCGAATGCTCATATTTAAATAGTGTTTCATCAGCATCTCCTCCCAACATTTGGATATGACATTCCTGATGTGACTCCTTTCTGACCTCTGGCTTTCCTTTCTCTTTGCTGGTGACATCCTGGCTTCCTTCATTCCTTGCCCGCTTCTCTCCAAGGAGGGTGCTATCTGAATGATGGTATTAAAGAAGGAACTGAGCTTCCCCCTCTCTTTAGAAGCCCGCCTGCCTGCAGGAAGCCCCAATTCTCTGACCATGATGTGATGAGCTTGAGGGGAAGCTGGTTATTTGGGGGAGTGTCCACTCCTTTGCAAACTCATCTGAGCCACATTCTCCAATCTAGTTTTCATCAGTATTAAAGCTGACATTTGGTGTCTGGCTGGCTCACCCATGCATCCAGTTGTATTTGCTTCCAGACTTGTGCAAGGAGGAGGGGTGTGATGTCTTGAACTCCTTAGAGTCCCAATAATTCTCTGCTGATTGACAGGTTGATTTTATTTTGCGATAAAGGACATCAGAGAGAGCATAGAAGAAACTCCTTCAAAATGCACATTCTGTCAGGGAAACTAGGAAATTGTTTGAGCTTCACATTTAAAATAACAGTATTTAGCAGCATACTGTTTTGGAAGTGAATTTTTATTACTTTAGGTAGCTTGAATATTTAATTAAATCTGTCATTAATACTTCATAGAAATGCAAATCTGTATCTTTTCCCAGGAGTTCTTTTAGACAAGGATGAAAACCCCCTTTAGAGGCACATTCTCATGGTGCTGGAATTAACAAGTTAAGTTTTCCAAAGAAGAGAGAAATAGGTTGTTAAAGAATTTTTCTTTTCTATATTTCACTGTCCAAGTTGTTCTTGCAGTATATACAAAAGGCTTTACACTTATCCTCCATTTTAGGAATAACTTTGCATACATAAGGCTTCCCTTGTGGCTCAACTGGTAAAGAATCCTCCCACAATGCGGGAGACCTGGGTTCGATCCCTGGGTTGGGAAGATCCCTTGGAGAAGAGAAAGGCTACCCACTCCAGTATTCTGGCCTGGAGAATTCCATGGACTGTATAGTTCATGGGGTCACAAAGAGTCAGACACAACTGAGCAACTTTCACTTTTGCATAAATAAAATGAGATATCCCTCCTGGCCACCTCACTGTACCCTGCGTGTCTCCAGAGGACTAGACCTTACAGCTTACTGGGGCCGTTACCTGTCCAAAGGTGGGGAAGATTGAAATCACGTGGAGGAAACGTGAAAATTTAGCTCATGGCAGGTGTGTCATGAGGGGACCTTTCATCCTTTTCTTATCTCCCACCACTCACGTTTTTCCTTTTTAAGAACTTCAGAAAGCTTTCCATAGCCCCCTTTCTGTTGCCTCCAGAGAAAGGCTACCTACTCTCACCCAGTGGTGCGGGTCTCTGTGCTGTGGCCTCTGTCTGACCTTTACGGCCTCATCTTCCACTTTCCCTCTCAGTTTTGGTCTGATTCACCCTCTCACTAATCCCATAGGGACCCTGTGCATTCCGGCCTCAGTGCCTCTGGTTTGCTGGTCCCCCTTCCTGAATGCTTGGATCCTTCAATAAGTAAGTAAGTAAAGTCACTCAGTCGTGTCCGACTCTTTGTGACTGCACCCCACCAAGCTCCTCAGTCCATGGGATTCTCCAAGCAAGAATACTGGAGTGGGTTGCCATTTCCAGCTCAAATGCCGAGGTCTTCACAACCTTCCCCTCCCCTTCCCCTTCTCCATCCTCTAAACTATCATAGCCCTATATAAAGACCTCCTTTATGTCACCAACCATGTGCCTACATGCTCAGTCACTTCAGTCCTGTCTGACCCTTTGTGACCCCATGGACCAGACTCCTCTGTCCATGGGATTCTCCAGGTAAGAATACTGGAGTGGGTTGCCATGCCCTCCTCCAGGGGATCTTCCCCACCCAGGGACTGACCTGCATCTCCTGCATTGCAGGCGGAGTCTTTACCACTGAGCCACCAGGGGAGCCTGGCACCAACCAGGCTTTAATAATAAAATTAAAAAGAACAGTAAATAACAACTGCTAACCATCATTGAACACTCCAGTGTGTCAGGCACTGTTACAGTCAATTTAAAAAGTGGATTATTTAACAATCAAAATAATTCTACTTATTTTGCTTCTGGCCAAGACAGAATTTGGAGAAGGAAATGGCAACCTACTCCAGTATTCTTGCCTGGAGAATCCCATGGACAAAGGAGCCTGGTGGGCTACAGTCCATGGGGTCGCAAAGAGTAGGACACAACTGAGCAACTAACACACGCAAGACAGAACTAAAGCATCAAGTTATCCCCTCACCTAAAACACAACAAAAAGGAATGAACAAAATATATGAAACGATCGTTTTTTTGAAAACACTGGTTATTGTTCAGACGATCAGTCATGTCTGACTCTTTGCGACCCCATGGACTGCAGCACGCCAGGCTTCTCTGTCCATCACCAATTTCCAGAGTTTGCTCAAACTCATGTCCATTGAGTCAGTGATGCTATCTAACCATCCCGTCCTCTGTTGTCTCCTTCTCCTCCTGCCCTCAATCCTCCCAGCATCAGGGTCTTTTCTAATGAGTCGGCTCTTCGCATTAGGTGGCCAAAGTATTGGAGCTTCAGCATCAGTCCTTCCAATGAATATTCAGGAATGATTTCCTTTAGGATTGACTGGTTTGATCTCCTTGCAATCTAAGGGACTCTCAAGAGTCTTCTCCAACAACACAAGTTCAAAAGCATCAATTCTTAGGTGCTCAGCTTTCTTTATAGTCCAACTCTCACATCTGTACATGACCACTGGAAAAGCCATAGCCTTGACTAGACGGACTTTTGTCAGCAAAATAATGTCTCTGCTTTTTAATATGCCATCTATGTTGGTCATAGGTTTTCTTCCAAGGAGCAAGCGTCTTTTAACTTCATGGCTGCAGTCACCATCTGCAGTGATTTTGGAGCCCAAGAAAATACAGTCGGTCACTGTTTCCCTTATTTCCCCATTTATTTGCCATGAAATGATGGGACTGGATGCCATGATCTTAGTTTTTTTGAATGTTGAGTTTTAAGCCCGTTTTTTCACTCTCCTCTTTCACCTTCATCAAGAGGCTTTTTACGTCCACTTCACTTTCTGCCATAAGGGTGGTGTCATCTGCATATCTGAGGTTATTGATATTTCTCCCGGCAATCTTGATTCCAGCTTGTGCTTCATTCAGCCCAGCATTTCTCATGATGTACTCTGCATATACGCTGTCTCTTATACACATCTAGATGTGTATAAGAGACAGCTCCTGGCCACCTCACTGTACCCTGCGTGTCTCCAGAGGACTAGACCTTACAGCTTACTGGGGCCGTTACCTGTCCAAAGGTGGGGAAGATTGAAGTCACGTGGAGGAAACGTGAAACGTTAGGGTGACATGTAAAGCCCTGATGTACTCCTTCCCCAGTTTGGAACCAGTCCATTGTTCCATGTCTGGTTCTAACTGTTGCTTCTTGACCTGGACAACAATCAAAAGTGATCCCTGAGATACAGGAAACAAAATTAATTGAGCCTATGATCTGGTTACAGATCACCAGGCAGATAGCTGTCCACCTGGTGCTCCAAACCAGGAAGGAGTGGGGTCTAGTAACATCCCTTTGATAACAAGACTTCATGTTTCCTCCGAGTAGGGAAATGAAGTTCTCAAAAAGCAGAGATGTCCCTTTGCTGACCAAGGTCCGTATAGTTCAAGTTGTGGTTTTTCTAGTAGTCATGTGTGGATGTGAGAGTTGGACCATAAAGAAGGCTGAGTGCCAGAGAACTGATGCTTACAAATTGTGGTGTTGGAGAACACTTTTGAGAGTCCCTTGGACTGCAAGGAGATCAAACCAATCAGTCCTAAGGAAATCAACCCTGAATATTCATTGGAAGGACTGAAGCTGAAACTCCAATACTTCGATCACCAGATGGAAAGGGTTGACTCACTAGAAAAGACCCTGATGCTGGGAAAGATTGCGGGCTGGAGGAGAAGGGGGTGACAGAGGATAAGATGGCTGGATGGCATCACCAACTCAATGGACATGAGTTTGTGCAAATTCCGAGTGATAGTGAAGGATAGAGAAGCCTGGCGTGCTGCAGTCACAAAGAGCTGGACAGGACTTAGCAGCTGAAGAATGATAACAACTTGCAGAGGAACTGTTTCATGCTGTGGTTCTGCGTGTTATTGCCTCTGGTCCCTGATAATAGCGGGCTGTTTTGTGAGCCAAATATGCAGGTCCCCACAGTGTGTCTTTGAAGAACTAGTTTCCTTTGTCGCCCTTCCTTCTCCAGGGCCTGTGGCCAGGACCACCTCTCCAAGAAGCCTTTGAAGTTTCCCCCAGCAGAATTTTCTTTTCCAGCCAACAACACCCAAAGTAGACTATTTGCTTCTTTGGGGCACTTTTTCCCTCCTCCCTGTGGCATTTTTTTTTCTGAAGGACAGATCATATAGGTGAAATCTGAGCCTTTCAAGCTGGGCCTTGCTTTCCTCTGAAGGACACACAGTGGGGGCAAGAAAATTGTGCAGACGTGGGAGAACCCAGGGCATCATCTTCTGCCAGCCTCTACATCATGGAAATATGCCAACTACTTTAAAACCTCTAAATACAAACACGTGACTCTTAAAAATAGGTTACGTGACAGGAAAAAATGTTTCACAAACTTTTTTTTTCAATTTTTTTTGGTGGTAAAATATACATAACATGAAATGTACCATCTTAACCATTTTCTCAGCCTCCAGTTCAGTGGCGTTAAGTACATTGACATTGTGCACAACCATTAACACCATCCATCCCGAGAAATTTTTTGTCTTCCCAAAATGAAACTTTGTCCCCATTAAGCACTGACTCCCACTGCTCCTCTCCCCAGCCTTTGGCAACCACCATCCTATGTTCTGACCCTATGAACTTGACTGTTCTAGGAGACTCATATAAGCAGAATCCTATGGGATTCATGCATTTGTGACTGGTTGATTTCACTGTCATCCATTCTGTAGCATCTGCTTGAATTTACTTCCTTTTCAAGGCTGCGTAATATTCCATCACGTAGATAAGGAGCCCATTCTGTTTATCCATCCATCTGTTGAGGGGCACTTGGATTGCTTTGTCTTTGGGCTCAGTTCAGTTCAGTTCAGTTCAGTCGCTCAGTCGTGTCCAACTCTCTGTGACCCCATGAATCGCAGCACGCCAGGCCTCCCTGTCCATCACCATCTCCCGGAGTTCACTCAGACTCACGTCCATCGAGTCCATGATGCCATCCAGCCATCTCATCCTCTGTCGTCCCCTTCTCCTCCCGCCCCCAATCCCTCCCAGCATCAGAGTCTTTTCCAATGAGTCAACCCTTCGCATGAGGTGGCCAAAGCTACTGGGAATATAATTCCATAAACTGTTAAAGGTGAAATTAAGGGCCTCATCGAGATATGGTGCTTATGCAGGCTACTCTGGGAGTTGTGCTTTAGCTTCCTGGGCAGGGGAGTGGAGTGTATAGTTACCCTTAGGGGCTCAAGTGGTGAAATCGGAGAGTTGAGTTGCATGAGCTCCTCTATCATAATTCTCCAGGTGAGAATACTGGAGTGGGTTGCCATTTCCCCCTCCAGGGAATCTTCCCGACCCAGAGATCAAATCTGGATCTCCTATATTTCAAGCAGATTCTTTACCATCTATTAGATTATGTTGTTCTATGTAGCAGGTTTTCTAGAGAAAGTGTAAGAGGTAGTAATGTGGAGAAAAAAATGTAGAGATGCTGGAATGAACAAACTATTAATACTTAGTTGAGTGAAAGATTCTTTCATTTAGAATTTCTTCTGAGCCCTTCAGGTGCTAAGGCCCTACCCCAGAGGAGTTTTGTTCTGCTGGGGTAAATAATATGGTGCCAACTGGGAAGAGAAGCTTGAGAGATGAAGGAAACACAGAGAAGGGAGCGATAGATATGCAAAGTGAGGATGCTTCAAAGTGGCTCCTTGGGAACCAGAGATGCCGAGAACAAACAGGAGGTTTTCCGGAGGACGAGGATGCGTGGCATTTGAATCATAGCAAAGAGTTTGGATTTGTAGATGCAAGGAGCCTGGTGGGCAGGGCATGAGCCATCACAGGTATGGGAGTCTAGGTGTGGGGTGGCGGTGGCGAAACAGACCAGCTGTACCTTAGCCTGGATGGGGTTGGGAAGGGCTTGGAGACCTTGTTAGGAAGACTGAACTTTCATCCTGTAAGATGGGGAAGCTTGAAGGGTTTTGCCCTGGAGAGCAACACAGTTCAGTTTCCCTCCAAGAATGATAAATGTGGAATGAACAGCTAGATTCCAAAAGCCCTGCAGTGAGCGTCTTTATGAGCGGAGGTGCCCTTGCTGTCTTAAATTGCACGCTGAGATTCCAGTACTATTGCTTCTAACTCTTGAGACCTTCCTCAGGGTCCCGACTGGATGACTGGCTGCCTACCTGCACCAATACAAATACCACCGATACCAGCTGCTGTTTGTAAGCTGCACATTCTGTCCTCTGCCCTCCCCTTACTTACGGCTCTCTGGTCTCTGGCTGGCCCCTCCCAGGTCCGAGGAGAATTGCTTCGGGAGAGAGTGCAGCAGCTGGAGGCCCAGGAGGGACTCTTTGCCGAGTCCCTCATCTCCCTGCAGTTCCAGAAGGCAGTGAGGATGGCCAGAACCCTGTGGGCATACACCGCCCTCCTGAGCATCCAGGACCTGCTTCTGGAGGAGCTGAGCGCATCGGAAACCCTGACCAAGTCGGCCTGCATGCAGATTCTGGAGTCACACAGCCCAGTGAGTGCAGGATCCAGGAAGGAAAGGATGCCTGCTACATTGCATCCCTCAGTGGTTCTTTCTGGTGACTGCCTCCATTTCTCCCACCATCGGATGGGTGATCCGCCGTCCTGTCTCTGATGAGGGGTCCTGGGGAGGGCTGAGTGAGGTAACTTACAGGGGAGGCTGGTGCACTATTGCTGCCCAAGGCTCCTCTATTTCATTGCCTTCAGAAAGCAAACCTTTTAAATGTTAGCATTTTTAACATCTGGGAACCTGGAATTCCTCTTGCAGCCAGCAGCTGTTTGTTTCTTTGAGAGTGCTATGAAAAGTAGAGAGAGAAATGGCAACCCACCCCAGTATTCTTGCCTGGAGAATCCCATGGACACAGAAGCCTGGTAGGTTCCCAGTCCATGAGATCCCAAGAGTCAGACACAACTTAGCAACTAAACCACCACCACCATGAAAAGTAGCTGTGTAGCTTTCAGTGAGGGCTTCCCAGGTAGTGCCAGCGGTAAAGAACCCACCTGCCAATGTGGGAGATGTAAGAAATGCATGTTGGATCCCTAGGTTGGGAAGATTCCCTGGAGGAGGGCATGGCAACCCACTCCACTGTGCTTGCCTGGAGAATCCCATGGACAGAGCAGCCTCGTGGGCTAAAGTCCATGGGGTCACAAAGCACTGGACATACCTGAAGCAACTTAGCACAGCTTTCAGTGAAAGGCACCTTAGATGTTATGAAGTATTGGATTTGTTTTTATTTTCAAAATTTTAACTATTACCATTATTTCTACATGCTGTATGTTTTCAAGGTGTGGAAGGTATATTCATAACACAAAAGCTAGCAACGTAACTGCTTTGAGGACTAATTTTAGTTCCTGTATGTGTAATTTTAGAATTTTATGTATTATTATAATAGTCACCTAAATGGAACTCACATTTATTGAGTGCCGTGTGTGTGGCAGGAGAGCACTAACGAGCTGTGTGAAATGGGCATGCTCTCACTTAAGCATTAATAATTCTTTACTCAATCATGCATCTTAAGATGATCGTTTAAGCGTGGTTAATAATAAGTTGCAATTTTATGCCTTTTTGCAATTATGCTCTTTGTCAGACATTATGTCAGTTAATCATTGAGCCATGCTGTGAACTCGGTAGTGTTTTTGTACCCAATTCTCAAGTAAAGAAGTGAGATTCGGGCAAGTGTCAGGTCAAGCTTTTTCCAAGGTCTACAGAGCTAGTAAGTGAAATCTGTTATTTTCTGACTTTAGCCCCTGGGTCATGTCCACAGATGTCTCAGTTGATCCCGTCGATGGAGGTTCCCATTTCTTCATAGAAAATCATAAATAACATTGGACTCTGAAGCATGTGTGCTTGGTTGCTCTGTTGTGTCTGACTCTTTATGACCCCGTGGACTGTAGCCGCCAGGCTCCTCTGTCCATGGGATTTCCCAGACAGGAATACTGGAGTGGGTTGCCATCTCCTTCTCCAGGGGATCTTCCCATCCCAGGGATCGAACCTACATCTCCTTTGTCTTCCACATTGACAGGCAGATTCTTTACCACTGCACCACCTGGGAAGCCCAGATTCTGAAGAGTCCAGGCAATTTTTCCAGCAAATAGAGGTCACCCTGCACTGTGAAACCTGCTTGTAGGGATAGGAAGGAAAGGGAAACCTTGAGGATATCCCAGCACAAAACATCCGACACTGGATAAATAAAAATCAATGTACTTTTTCTTGCTTTGTGAGTTAACAGTAGGATGAGGAAAATCCCCAAGGGATGAGGATAGCTTGGTAAAGTCTGAACTCACAGAAAGAGATGAATGCAAACCCAGAGACAAATCCAAAAGCAAAAGGAGAAAACCAGGACCTCCAGGAGTTGGGGGATTAATTTGAAGGACCAGGAGGTGGGGCTGTGGGATGTCCTGAGGAGTAGAGCAACCAGTGGGGTTGGTGCAGAGGGTGGGTGGTCGGGGGAAGCCATTTGCGCTCAAAGGAGGATCACCTGTCCATCTCCAGCCCTGCCAGGGTTGAGGGTGGGGAGTCCCCTCTGTGAGTTTGTCATCAAAGGTTTCTGCTAACAGGACAAAGGAATTGAAAAATGCTTTAGCCATTCAGTCAGAAAATCTCCAAGGTGATGAATTAAGTTAGATTTGCAAATATCTGGCAAGATTTACCGTTTAAAAAAGAGATAAAGAAGTAATATCAGAAGTATAAAAGGCAACATGACAATAGATGCCCTAGAGTTTTTAAAAATAAGAGAATTCTATGAGCAATAATTTTATTTAGGTGAATTTCAACATTTCTAAAAAATTATAGCTCACCAAAATTGGCTCAAGTAGAAAAAAAATCTCCATAGTCCTGTTGCCATGAAAGAAATTGATTCAATAGTTTCAGAATCTTCTGACACACAAATATCTAACCTTGATAGTTTTATAGGCAAACTCCACCAAACCTTAAGGTAGCAAAAATTTCCAATCTCATATGCAGATCATTCAGATGATAAAAAAAAAGTAGGGAATATTCCTCATTTCATGAAGCTCATATAACCTTGACACCACAACCAGACATGACTAGTATGAGAAAGAATACAGTTTAGTCTTACCTATGAGCCTAACAAAATATTAATGAATAATCCAATCATCTATAAAAAGATACAGCACAACCAGTATGAGTTTTTCCCCGGAAGGTAAGGCTGGTTTAACACTAAAACATGTATGAACAAAATTCATCAGATTAACAGATTAAAGAAACACAATTCCTGTGATTATTTTGGTATGAACAGAACAGTTAATTTATTGAATTCAGCGCTCATCCAATGTAAGACTCCCTAGCAAATTAGTAATAGGAGGAAATCCTGCAAGATATTTACCCAAAACCCACAGGGAGTATCACTGATAGGTGACTGGCATGGAGGCAAGGCCACTGCCTGGTATTACAGGTGAAGGAGATGAGGTCTTCAGAGGAGGGGCAGGACCATGGTCACGTGCCCAGCAAATAAGCGACAAAGTGAGACACTAGAGCCGCTGGCTTTTAATTCCCAATTCATCTCTTCATTATAATGAAGTGTAGAGAGGAAGGAGGAGTTTAATAAACTCTCTGAGAAACACCTCAATTCAACCCTAAGACACGTAATGGCCCTTTTTACTTGCAACAACCCTTGTTCCTACTAGCAATTGGGTAGCACAATACTACATTTTCAATTTTACGTTAAAGCCCTTTTGAGTGACATCAAAGCTTCCTTATTCTCGAATGTGCTTGAAGTAAAAGAGTTAATATGTCCTGAATTGGGAGCAACTGATAAAACTATGGATGCAATGCTGGTTTTTTTGTTTGTTTGTTTGTTTTTAATGAAGATTTACATTTGGAGGGAAGACAAACCTATCATTTTGCACTTGATATTAGACTTTAATCCTGCAATTTGATCATTCTGGGAAAACCACTTTCCTGTTGGGAATGGGCTTTTAAGCTGCAACACATTCAGAATTTAAAAAGCATGAAATGAAATGCTTTGGAAATAGTGATTCCTAAGAAAACTGTGTCAGGCTGCCTTCATTTGATGAAGCATTTAGACTCATTTTGTGAAATTGGACCACAGAAAGGACATAACTGAATCATGGGGTTGAATGGCAATCATGGGCAGCTTTAAATGTGATGGTCTTACTCATAACACATCACGTGACCCCAGGCTAACTGCACCCACTGTATTTAATCCAGTTTAAGTTGCTTCGTTGGAGAAGGCAATGGCAACCCACTCCAGTACTCTTGCCTGAAAAATCCCATGGACGGAGGAGGCTGGTAGGCTGCAGTCCATGGGGTCGCTAGGAGTCGGACACAACTGAGCGACTTCACTTTAGCTTTTCACTTTCATGCCTTGGAGAAGGAATTGGCAACCCACTCCAGTGTTCTTGCCTGGAGAATCCCAGGGACGAGGGAGCCTGGTTGGCTGCCATCTCTGGGGTCGCACAGAGTCGGACACGACTGAAGCGACTTAGCAGCAGCAAGTTGCTTCATGCCTATCTACTTTTCCAAGCCTGGACTGGGCGTCTTCCTTTTCTGTCCTCTGCCTTACTGCCCACTCACCACCAGTCACTCAGTCTGTTGATTCTGCCTTAATTTTCTTACTTTTGACCTTTGCCACCCAGCTTCGCTACTCAGACAAATATAGACCTAAAAACAAAAAATCACACCAGGAGTACCTCTCATCAGGGCTGGGGCATCGCGTTAAGTGTGCAAACCTTCTGTCAGCCCCGAGATGTTTTTATTCCCATTCTACAGATGGAGTTGAGGCTTAGGACTGTTAACTCACTTTACCACAGTTCCAGAACTGGGAATCAAAGCCCACCCCTCCTGCTTGCAAAGCCCAGTTCCTGTTCTCACACCAATTCCCGCCTGCCTCCTTCTTTCCTTCCTGCAGTCTCCTCCACCCTTCAGCCAAAGCAACATTTCTGAAAAATAAAAATAATTAGTGACAGCCCCATTCCCAGCTCCTTATGTTAATATCTCCCCTCTACCCGTCCCTCCCTCAGACCCTGCATTTTAGCCCTTGGACCTTCCTGAACGCTTGAGATACATTCAGGCCTCAGTTCCTTTGAAGGACTTCTGTCTAGAAAGCTTCTGCTGCCCACCCTACAATCTCCTCTCTGGCAGCTGCAACAAGCCAAATGTTGCCTCTTCTGTGAAGCCATCCATGATTCCCTTAGGCAGAGTTGATGTCTCCTAGCTCTGTGCTCAAGTCACCCTCCATCTAGATTCCCTGAGGTGACCTGTTACCTGTCACTGTCTGTTTGCACAACTGTCTCCCACGCTAGACCATGAGTTTCCAGAGTCTAGGGGCCATGTCTCATTCACCCTGGAATCCCTCATGCCCAGTAAACGGCCTGGAACTGTCTGTCTTCGTCATCATCATCTACCCATCTGTCCATCCATCCATTCATTCAACAGATGTCTACAGAGTGCTTTCCAGAGACAGTGGGAGCAAGAGATAGGGCCCCGAATTAGAGAAACCTGAAGTTACTCCTCTCTCAGGTTCTTGGGACTTCACATGACCTTACACTCTCTGCTCCTTAGCTAACTTATTTATAAAGTGGGGTATTAACAAATTCCTAATTTGTGCTGGTTTATGAAAGCCAAATACATTAATTCATGTAAAGATACCATGAATCGAATCTAGCACAATGTGGAAGTTCAGTGCGCACTGATTGCCATTATTGTTACTCATAATAAGATGATGCTGATCACTGTGACTACTCTGTAGGCCGAGCGCCTGCTTCCTGTTGGGAAGCTGCGGCTGCTGTTCAGTCATTCAGGCGTGTCCAGCTCTTGCGATGCCATGAATCGTAGCCTGCCAGGCTCCTTTGTTCATGGGATTCTCCAGGCGAGAATACTGGAGTGGGTTGCCATTTCCTTCTCCAGGGGATCTTCCAGACCCAGGGATCCAATCCAGGTTTCCTGTTGGGCAAGCGAATTCTTTACAGCTGAGCCACCTGGGAAGCCTTCTCCCTGCTGGGGAGGGGGATGAACAAGACAATCCCAGAGTCCCTGCCTCAGCATGGAAACTCTAGTGAAGAGAGCAGATTCTAGATTCAATTCTAGAACCACATCTTGGATTCCAGTAGTGCTAAGTGGCAGGGGTTTGGGGACAGGACTCACCCCTGAGAGAACCTGCCATCAGCAATTTAGAACCTGCAGGATATGTTTGTTCCCAACAGGGGTTCACCTGGTCTTGGAAAATCAAAGTGTGACACGTTAGCTTTCTGTGCTCTGTCTGTTTCAGGGACACTAACAGGTGTGGATTTGTCCTTCCTTCCCCATGCAGTGGGCTGGGGCTGGCGCCTCAGTGGGAGCCTGGTCCATGACCAGCTCCAGGCACGCTGACAGAACAAAGGAGTGGAAACTCATTAGTGCTGCTGGAAATGCTGTATTTGGTTGTTTCCATTTGGGATGCAGCGAAGAGAAGGATGGTAATGATTGGAAATCTCATCATGCCAGAAGCCCGTACTCAGAGCATCCCAAACTTTTCACAGCACTGGAGGCAAAACCTATATGCTCTCCACGCTATGACCTCAGTTTACCTCTCTGGCCATTTTCTCCATGTCTTGATTTTTGAGTAATGTTTCTGAGACTTTGATGCAAGTTTTGGCGCCTCTGCAGAAAGGCAGATTGTTTTGTACAAAATTTAGGAGGATCAAGGACGACCATCACCTGATGACGTCTATCCAAGGCATCTTAGGATCAAACCCCACCCTCACCCCACCCCCAGATAGAACTCTGGCCAATAACCCCTAAAGCCCACCTTCCTGCCCACCCTCTCTTCCCCGCCTAAACAGACTGTGGATGGTCTCTTGTGCCCCGATTCTCTGACCCTGATGGCCTCAGGCTGCCAATTTCTTGTTCAGCCATTGAGAGACAGTATAACTTGGGGCACAAACCAAATCATGGAGCCAGCTGACCTGGCACCATATTCTCGTTCTGCCACTAAAGATTCATGGACATGCATGCTGAGTCCCTTCAGTCATGTCCAACTCTTTACAACCCTGTGAACTGCAGCCCTCCAGGTTCCTCTGTCCATGGGATTCTCCAGACAAGAATACTGGAGTGGCTTGCCATGCCCTCCTCCAGGGGGTCTTCCTGACCCAGGAACCAAACCCATGTGTCCTGTGTTTCCTGCACTGCAGGTGGATTCTTCACTGCTGAGCCACCTGGAAAGCCCCCTTAAGAATCACATGACCTGGCAAATTACTTTTTCTCTCTGCCTCAGTTTCCACATAGGTAATGGAAAAGAAGTATGGTTTCCATGTAATTTTTATAAGGATTCAATGAGATGAATCTATGCAGGGCACTGAGAGCAGCGCTGGGCGTGACCTGAGTATGGCTGGTGTGAGGCATGATCCACGTTTGCTGGTCCAGACCAGCCTTCATCGTGTGGAATACGTGCTGATACCCCACACACATCTGTAACAGGTGTGAGCTGCTAGGCAGGTGCCATGGGCTGCAGGTGAGGGGGTAGAAATGCAGGCCTGCCCCCCAGGAGCTCACACTCTAGCAGGAAATTGTTCCAGTCTGCTGGTGCTGCTGGGTCCAAACACCATAGACTTCAGGGCTTAAAGAACAGACATTGATTTTCTCACGGTTCTTGAGGCTGGGAAGTCCAAGATCAAGGTGCCAGCTGATTCTGTTTCTGGTGAAGAATCGTTGTGGTTTGCCCACAGCTGCCTTCTCACTATGCCATCATGTGACAGAGAGAGCTCCAATCTCTTTTTCTTCCTGTAAGGGCACTAATCCCATCATGGGGGCCCCAACCTCATGTCTGTGTAAACCTATGCATGTCTGCTTGCAGTCCTGTCTGACTCTTTGCAATCCTGTGGACTGTAGCCTGCCGGGCTCCTCTGCCTATGAGATTTTCCCAGCAAGAATACTGGAGTGGGCTGCCATTTTCTCCTCCAGGGATCTTCCCAACTCAGGGATGGAACCTGCATCTCTTGCATCTCTTGCCTTGGCAGATGGGTTCTTTACCACGAGTGCCACCTGGGAAGCCCTACTAACCCCTAAAGCCCACACCTCCACACCTGCAGGCACCCTCTCACTGAGGATTAGGGGTCCAGCATGTGGATTTAAGGGGCCACAGCGTTCATTCAGTCTGTAACAGGAAAATACTAGGGGTAGCGAGTGGGCAGTTGAGGAAGGGGTGTCTATCTCCCAAGGAGCGTAGGGAGCCTGTAGTAAGTCCCTGACAGCTTTTGATTACCAAGGCAACCATTTCGAAAACATCCGACTGAAATAAACAGGTTGCCAACCAAACAACTAGATAAAAGCAGACTGCCCCACCCATGAAGTTCCTGTTTCTGGGAAGTTCTGGTTGACCTACAGACCTGACCTCTTGAGTGAACCTGCTTTGCCCTCTTTGCACCCTAAATCCTGCTCTTTTAAGTTCACCAACAGAGAGAGAACCAGTGACCCCTACGCACCCCACCTTTGACCCCCCAAAAGGCAAAGCACCCGGGCCAGCTCTTTTTCTCTCCTTGTGACCCTGCTGTGTGGCCCAGGTGTGCCATGTACCCTCCAGAATGTGTTCCTTGTTTTTTCAAGGTTCTTGATGGTTGTGGCTGAGGTGTTGTCCCAGTGCGCAAACACAAGCTGCTAACCTCGTAACATGCTTCTCTTCCCTCACATCTTTCTACCCTTCATTTTCTAGTGTCTGTTTAATATTTAATTTGTACTGAATGTTTAATACTGAAGTTTTACTGAAAATAATATTTTTCAGCTTTTTTATTTTGAAATAATTATAAATTCACAAGAAGTCACAAAAACAGTCATAAGAATCACAAGGATTGGTCTAACTTCAGCACTGGCCCAACAGGGAAATGTCTCTGGGGGATGCCACAGGGAATGTGGACCCAGGTGAGGACCCCCAGCAGCTCCAGCTAGTAGTATCATGGACTATAGCTGAGACCAGCACAAAGCAGTTCCCCAAGGAGGGTCTTCTAAAGCCAGTCTTTGAAAAAAGACTCAGAGTTGGCAGGGAAACAGGGAAAGGGCCTGCATGTAGGGGCGCAGCATGTGAAAAGGCATGAGGTGCAAGAGACCCGGATGCAATCTCCTTGTGCTGTTTGCACAGCTGGATGGCAGGGGGCGGACAGTGATGGGGAACACATGTCCACCCATGGCTGATTCATGTCAATGTATGGCAAAAACCACTACAATATGGTAAAGTAATTAGCCTCCAATTAAAATAATTAATTTAAAAAAAAAAAGAGGAGGTCCTGCCAGGCTTGCAGCGCCGAGCCGAGAGGGGTGGATTTTATNATGGCTGATTCATGTCAATGTATGGCAAAAACCACTACAATATGGTAAAGTAATTAGCCTCCAATTAAAATAATTAATTTAAAAAAAAAAAGAGGAGGTCCTGCCAGGCTTGCAGCGCCGAGCCGAGAGGGGTGGATTTTATCCTGTGGCCCACCTGCCTTGTGCTCAGTACTTGCCCCTCTGTGTGCAGGAGCTCCAGGAGCTGGAGAGAAAGCTGGAGGACCAACTGGCACACCAGGAGGCGGCCCAGCTGCAGCAGGCACTGGACAGTTGGCAGCAGTGGGCAGGTGAAGGACCTGGGCTTCTGCAGGAACCGGAGGAGACAGATTCTGAAAGGCAGGTCTCTGCTGTCCTGCGGCGAGCCCTTAGCAAGGGTCAGAAGCTACTGGAGCGTCACCAGCAGAGGTGAGCTAAGGACCCAGTGCATGACCTCTTTTTTGTGCGTTCTTCTGTGGATGGACACGTAGGCTGCATCCACATCTTGGCTATTGCAACTAGTGTTGCCGTGAACACAGGGGTACATGTATCTTTCAGAAAACACAATTTTTAAGAGCTTTGTAATTTTCCACTGTGAAGAACACGGTGAAAACTATAATACATAGCATGACTCCATTTTTGAAAACACAAATTCATTGAAATAAAATAGGCCAGACTGTAATAGATGTGATTTCTGTGTGGTGAGATTACAGGTGACTTTAATGTGTTTGATTATGCTTTTCTGTGTAAACACAACATCAAAGCACAATTCTGTTCCACTGAAATAATTGCATAAGAGGCTGACTCTGTTTGATCAGAGGAAAATGCTCAGAGATGTTGAATTGACTTGGACTTGATTATGGATTTTAGTATATTTAACACCCTAATGTATTCCATGCTTCATGGAGAAAATTGCTGCGGATCAAGCTTTTTGTATGAGTTGTACCCTCACAGGGTTTAGATCATATTAACCAGCAAGAAGGCAGGATGGATAACCCAGGATACCAGCTTTAATTGACTGAGGGGATAGACTGGGAAGACCACCTCGTGGGGAAGTCAAGAAGCCTGATGGAGACCTCATGTGATAAGGTGCCACCCAGCTTCTGTGGTCAGAGACAGGTCTACCCTTGGGAGATGATTCTGAGCCCACTTCAACTCAGGAGCACGTGATGGATGAAGACCCCAGACCTTGGTGTTCCTGAGCACCAGGCATGACAGCTAATGCTGAGAGTTTTCACATTAGGATCACCGTTGGAGGTCAGAGGGATCAAAAAGCGCCCACTGTACTGAGCAGGCATCTTGAGAGTGAAAAGCAAGGCAGGCAGCTCCGTTTAACCGATGGATCCGTTTATCTAGGGTAACTTACTCACATAGTGGGACCACGCGGACAACAACCCAGAAGGCTTCACAGCTTCGCTCTAAACCGAGGGGCCATTGAGACAATTTTATAATTAACCTAGGGTCTCGGGTAGATGCTTGGAAATGAGACGTGTGTTCCTAAGTCAAAATTTATGAATGGGTAACTAGTCTCGTGGATGCCAGGAATACTTCAGGGAAGGTTTCCATCCTTGTCTAGGGAATAACAAAGCGCAGAGAATACCTGACCCCAATGATTAAACGATATCTATTAACTACAAAGCCTTTGATGACAGAGGAGTGATTAATTGCACAGTCCTGGGTGGGTCAGCAGAAGGACAGGAAATACTGTAAGGGCCCAAGATGACATCAGTTATGCTAATAGCCATGCAGAGCACAGGCTGCCCTTCAAAGCCACAGGAAAGGTCTCCATATAGTTCCCACAAAAATTCTCACTTGAAGGAGCCCTCCATCCTGTGAGCAGTCCCTGATGATTCATGTATTTGCAAGATAATCTAGCTAAAAAGAGGCCAGCTTCTTCTGGCTATCTCTTTTGATGGATTTTTAAAAAATGTAGATTAGGCTTTTGATACTTTGTTATTTAACTAACTAGACAGTCTTCTTACAGGATCACTTTATAACAACACTGAACTTACGGAGATTTTGTTTTCACCCTAGTCTGAGAGAGGAGCAAGAGGACAGTGTCATGCTGGAAGATTTGCTGGAGAATATGGAGACTGACACCTTTGTGACCCTGTATGGCCAGGTGAGAACAAGTTCAACGTGTCCTGGGTCCATCCCTTGCCAGCCCATAACTTGACCTTTTTCTCAGAGTCCACGTTTCCTCACCTGCAGGACACAGATGATAACAGGAACCTTGAGAACTGCTAAGAGGATTTGTGAAAATCCCTGGCCCAGGGCCAGCACCTAGGGGACATTCAATTGGGGTTACAACAGCAGCAAAAACAATAGTAATCACTGCCTTGATCAGTTTCTTTCCTGTGATTAGACAGGCACCCAAATGGTCTTCTGCTCAGTCTTAAATAGGTTTAATATACAGAGTAAGTTCTACCAGGAGCAAAGTTAGTCATTGAAATCTGGGCCATATAAGGAGAATGCTGAGACTGCACACCACATTGCAACTTTTCTGTGTGGAGGTTCGGTAGTCTGTCTCGGCCAGAGCCGCAGCCCTCACCAGCATTCCTGAGACAGAGTACGAGGCTGTGCACACGGAGTCATGGGCAGAGCTACGTAGCTCTACTAGTGATGTTTTCTGTGCACCCCAAGGTGGGCTTTCTGGTTTCTTTGAGTCTCAGCAAATGCGATTTGTGACAGTGGCTTATGCCAATCACAGGCCATTGGGAGGTAGGTGTTGCTGACCTTGCTTTTCAGTTCAACGATGTCACTGTTACACTCTGATTCTTCCCACCTCTCCTTGAAGTGCCAGCTACTGTGTCTGTGTTCACGTGAAGAGGAAAAAGGTAGAACACAATCACTCTGCTGTCCTTTCTTTCCAAGAAAATACCTGCCACCAAGTCTCTGAGGCAAATTATACTCATGTCCTGAGGAGACCCGACCCATGGATCCCTGGTTGCCAGAGGGGCTGCAGGTTCAACACTTCCTTTTCAGCCTCCAAAGAGAGACAGCAGGGAGCAGGGGTAGGGGCAATTTCCGGTGTCCAGCCAGCAGGATTGGCCACAACTGTCCACAGGCACATGCATCTTCTCACTTGTATTAGTTTCCTATTGCTGCTGTAACAAATCACTACCAATTTAGTGGCTTAACAGAACACAGATTTATTCCCTTCTTGTTCTGTGGGTCAGAAGTCCTGCATGGGTTTTACCAGACTAAAATCAAAGTCAATAGGTCTGTACTCCTTCTAAGGCTCTGGGAGAATCTGTCTCCTCCTCATTCCAGTAATTGTCAGAATTTGATTCATTGTGGTTGTAGGACTGAGGTTTTCCTTTCCTAGCTAGCTGTCAGCTGATGCCTGTTACCAGTTTCTAGAGGCATTTGAATTTCTTAGTTCATGGCTCGCTTCTTTCATCTTCAAACTCAACAAATCACATCTTACTGATGCTTCTTCCATCATCATCACATCTCTCTCTGACCTACCACAGCAGGAAAAGTTCTGTGCTTTTAAGGACCCATGTGATGATGAGGTTGGACTCATCTGGATAATCAGTCTAGGATACTCTCAGCTCATGATCATTAAGCTTCATCACAAAGTCCCTTGCCCTGTAAAATGACATATTCACAGGTTCTGGGATGGGGTATGAACACCTTCAAGGCCGTTATTCTGCCAATCACACCAGACAGGAAGACAAGGTTAAGTGTCAAAGTCAGTAGTAAGTCTAACATGCTTCTTCCTCTTTGACATGAGAGCTGACCTGCTTTCTTGATATTTACAGCAAGAGAGGATTATCCACTCATGGCAGGACCCAGGAGAGTACTTGCCATTCATCTCACTGTCTGGCAATTCTACTATCATCCCCTTATAGACAGGTCCTCCAGAGAGGACATTATTGCCCAGGTTCACATTGAGGAGTCTGGTGGAGCTAGGATTGGAGCCCACATTCTTCTACCCCACATCTCTTAGCCTGAGCTCCAGACTGGGGATGGGGGAGGAAGCAGAAGTTTCCAGAACACCTGTTGTACATTGAGTATCATCCTAGGCACTCATATCAGTTATTCATTTAATCCCTGCAGAAAGCTGGGAATCAGGAACTATCTTCTCTATTTTGCAAATAGAGCAACCAAGGTATGAATGGGTGGCTTAGGGTTCCAGGGCTCACCATCCTCCTTGGAGCTCAGGACTTGGCCTGGCGTTGGTGACTACACAGCACGTGCTCTTCCTGCTGTGTTGCCCTGCAGAGCACATGCTGCTCCTGGCCTGGGTCTTTGTGGGAACTGAGCCATCTCCCACGCTCACTGTGATTCCCCCTCTTCTTTGTTACTAAGAGACTTGACAGATGGCCAAAGTGTCATGTGTAGAATATCATCCAGGTTCATCCCTAATTTGTTGGCTCTTTTAAACTGTGAACTCTGCTAAAGAACTGGCTCTGTCAGCAGTAAAATGCTGATGGGATGGAAGCCTTGAGTGGCAGGAATCATTTAGGAGGGTGACTTTTCTCTGCACCCCCTCCCCATCCTGTGCCTTGTAGAATCCCCCAGCAATGTCTACTCAACTTCATTTCTTTCTTTCCAGCCCTTGTATATTAGTGAGGGTTTTCCAGAGAAACAGAATCACAAAGACTTGGGAAAAGAGGGAGAAAGAGGTTTACTTTAAGGAATTAACATATGTGATTGTGGAGACTGGCAAGTCCAAATAGGCTGACAATATAGAACAGCAGGCTGGAGACCAGGAAGGAGCCAGTGTCGCAGTTCAAGTTCAAAGGCCCACTACTGGCAGAACTCCTTCTGCCTCAGGGGTCAGTCTTTGTTCTGTTCAAGCCTTCACCTGATTAGATGGAGCCCACCCACATTGTGGAGGGCAATCTGCTTTAAGTCCACTGACTCAAGTGTTAATCTCATTCAAAAGCTACTTTACAGATATATCCAGAATTATGTTTCTCCATATAAATCTTGGCACTGTAGCCCAGACAAGTTGACCTATAAAATTAACCATCACTCCCTTTGTAGAGGAGTCCTGTATTTTGCCTGTTTCTTCTTTGTACCAGGCGAGAGAATAACCAGGGAAACCCAGTCCCACCCCCCCATTCTTTCTTCTTCTTCTAAATACTCCCCCCCTCTTCCTCCTCTTCCTTCTCCTTCTTTTTATTCTTTCCCCTGCAATCTCTGTCTTTCGCTCCCTCCCCAACCCATCCCCACCTCTATGTGTCTTTTGTTTTATTTCCTGCTTATTACCTGTCTCTTATACACATCTTATGCCAATCACAGGCCATTGGGAGGTAGGTGTTGCTGACCTTGCTTTTCAGTTCAACGATGTCACTGTTACACTCTGATTCTTCCCACCTCTCCTTGAAGTGCCAGCTACTGTGTCTGTGTTCACGTGAAGAGGAAAAAGGTAGAACACAATCACTCTGCTGTCCTTTCTTTCCAAGAAAATACCTGCCACCAAGTCTCTGAGGCAAATTATACTCATGTCCTNCCTGTTTCTTCTTTGTACCAGGCGAGAGAATAACCAGGGAAACCCAGTCCCACCCCCCCATTCTTTCTTCTTCTTCTAAATACTCCCCCCCTCTTCCTCCTCTTCCTTCTCCTTCTTTTTATTCTTTCCCCTGCAATCTCTGTCTTTCGCTCCCTCCCCAACCCATCCCCACCTCTATGTGTCTTTTGTTTTATTTCCTGCTTATTACACTGCCTTCGGGACAGCATAGTTTGAATTACAAAATTTGCATGAAGGATCATTTCCACATGAGCACCCATATTTTCCTATTTATGCAACTTTGCCAACTCCTCCTTCTTTACATATTTATGACAATGTCAAAATAACACTCAAATGCCTGCTCTGCGCTAGACACATCAACATCATCCCAGTTAATACTGACTGTTGCTCTGGGGGCCCTGGCAGTGGGAAGAGCCTCCCCTAGGCACTGCTGTAAATCCATCACTCCTTCTGTGATGGCAATGCTACCAGCAGCAGTGGATGTCAGCCCAGTGTTGAGGAGAGGCATGGAGAGGATCATCACTGGACAGATGAAGAAACTCAGGGTCAGAGAGGTGATGTGATTTAGCCCAGGTCCCACAGCCAGTCAGTGGTGGAGCTGGTTTTAAACCAGTTTCTCTTCCTTTAAAGGTGCTACTCATTTAATGCTACTGTACTATTCCTTGTGAAGCAAAATATTTCCTGTTTCGTGAATAAAATGGGAAGGGCGAGCTCATTTTAAAATGAATGGTACTAACTCAGCAAGGCCGAAAGTTTCCTTGTGCTGTGGGAAGAGGTTGGGACCCCACCTGAGGTCCTCACTGAACTTATCTCCTTTACTCCCTCGAGGCGCCAGTATGACCTGTAGACAGTAGAGTGGAATTCTTTTTTAACCGCATACAACATGACTTCCGTTCAGTTCAGTTCAGCCGCTCAGTCGTGTCTGACTCTGCGACCCCATGAATCGCAGCATGCCAGGCCTCCCTGTCCATCACCATCTCCCGGAGTTCACTCAGACTCACATCCATCAAGTCAGTGATGCCATCCAGCCATCTCGTCCTCTGTCGTCCCCTTCTCCTCCTGTCCCCAATCCCTCCTAGCATCAGAGTCTTTTCCAGTGAGTCAACTCTTCACATGAGGTGGCCAAAGTACTGGAGTTTCAGCTTTAGCATCATTCCTTCTTAAAGTCAGCTTAACATCTTCTGAAGAGGCTTTTTTCTTGAATAAATATTGACTGTGCTCCTAGTAAGGTGGCAAGTGCTATCCTAGGCCCTGGGATTTTAGCAGCAAAGTAAGCAGATGAAGCCCAGGCTCTCAGGAACTGGTATTCTAGTGGATAGAGCAGGCAAGCAATAAAATAGATACATAAAATATATATTATTTTATATGGATTATGATCTCATTTTTATAGTCATGTCCGTCCATCCACCCATTGTCCATCACTCCATCTGTTTGCCTCTTTCATCTGTCTCTTTGTCCACCCATCCATCCATCTATCCATTCATCCATCAATCCACCTCTGTCTATCCATCCATCCACCAACCATCTCTGCATCCATCCATCCATTCATCTGCCCATTTGTCCACTCATCATCTGTCCATCCACCATTCATAACCCATTTATCCATTCATCCATTTATCCATCTGTATAACCCATCCATCCATCCATTCATCTATTTACATACATGCCTAGAAAGACTCCTAGAGTGTGGTTTGCCTAATGCTACTGATAATTATTTCTGGGTAGCGGCACTTGGAATAATTAGCAGCATTTTTGTGCTTTTCCCAGGTGGTGCTCATGATAAAGAACCTGCCTCCCAATGTAGGAGACATAAAAAATGCAGGTTCGATCTCTAGGTCGAGACGATCCCCTGGAGGAGGAAATGGCAACCCACTCCATTATTCTTGCCTGGAGGATCCCATGGGCAGAGGAGCCTGGCAGGCTGCAGTCCATGGGATCACAAAGAGTCAGACCTGACTGAAGTGACTTAGCATGCAGCACACTGCGTCCCTAACTCCTGGCCAGTTCTGCTCTGTTCTCCATCCCTACGTTCTGTCAACTCTGGTTATTCACTTGGAATCATACAGGATGTGAGTGTGCAGCCTGGCTCTTTCCAGGCAGTGGAAAGCCCTAGGGATCCATCCATTTCTTTCACTGCAGGCTGGTATTCTGCGGTATGGCCATAGTACAGTTTCTTTAACCCTCCACTGCTTTAGGGCCTTTTCAGTTGTTTCCACAGCCTGTGCTCTTCCCTCTGAGCCCTGTCGCCTCACGGAACATGAGTAGGAGGAGAAATTACTAATTGGCCTGGCTGCAGGCCAGGGCTGTAACTATGATGAGTGAGTTACCCTCTGTCCAGGAGGGGAGCTCGAAGGGATGGATGAAGGCTTAGGGAATGGCATGGGGAGCCAAGGCTGCTGACCAAATAGATTTTCTTGACAGCTCTGTAAATTTGGGGACATGTTTTCAAGACCAAGCTACTAAAATATTTATCTCCCTGGGACAAAAAGTCCTAAGACCATGATCCATTCAACCCTGCTGTTCATCAGGGTGAGAGCTGTGAGGCTCTGAGTCCCTGCATTCACTCTTCCAGGAGCTGAGACTGGCGTCGTACCTGTCGAAGCTGACGATGCTGCCGGGGAGCACGCTGCGCCGGCTCCTGACCGTGGCTCTGCCCACAGCCTCACAGGCCGAGCTGCTGGCTGTGCTGGACTCCGTGGGCCAGAAGCATCAAGACCACGCGGTGGGGAACAATGGCAGCGGGCTGCAGGCTGACCTGGGCAGGAGGGGGTGAGTGCAGGGTCAGCCACCTTTGGAAAATGAGGTCCAGTTTTCCTGGGGGTGGTGAGCCGGACCATGGGCACAAGCACACCTGGCTTCCCAGGGGAAATTCCTCACTCAAGGAGCAGACGACATCCAGGAGTGTCATCATGAATCCTGGAAGTCATGGCAGGCCCAAGGGTTTTGTCCACAGTGTCTGTTTTCATCACCAGTTCACTTCCCAATGGGATCTTAAGACAGTAGGTTTCCTTGGACAGTAAATATGCCATATACACCCAGTAAATGCATAAAGGAAAAGGGCAAAGAAACACCATGGTTCTATCAGCTGGAGCAACTGGTTATTAGCATTTTGTTACAGTTCTTCCTCCAGAATGGGTTTGTCTGCTGGGTTGTATGAGTGTGTGCGGTGTGTGAGTGTGTGCTCTGTGTGTGTGTGTGTGCATGTGCGTGAGCACGCATGTATAGGAATCCCAGTATGTACAGCCTTACCTCCTGCTTTTCAGAACCTTAGAGCAGAGGCAAGTTTGCTTGTTACCTTTCAGCTCTTGTCCACGTGCAAACATCTTCCTAAACATCTGTTTCGACTTTTTGCTATTTTTATTAACAATTTAAAAATTCATGCTTTTCCCAGTTATAGAAACATCTCCATAGATATTATTTTTCATAGCTGCTTATTATTTTACTGAGGTCTGTAGCTAGTGTATGTAACTGTTACTCTATTGCTGAACATTTAGTTTGGGTTCATTTTTCCTCAATTATGGATACGGCTGCATAGATACTTTAGGGTCAAGTTGCAGGTGTGCATTTTGTCAGTTGCTGCTAAGTCACTTCAGTCGTGTTTAACTCTGTGCGACCCCATAGACGGCAGCCCACCAGGCTCCCCCGTCCCTGGGATTCTCCAGGCAAGAAACTTCCCTCCAGACAACATCTTTATTCGAAGTGGGCTTAGTTTATTTTTCTTTCAAGGGAAAGCATGAACACAGAGCCGTACTACCAAAATGGGCGTAAAGTGAAGTAAGTCAGACAGCAAGACAAATATCAAACGAATGCACTTATATGTGGAGTTTAAGAAAAATAATACAAATGAATGTACCAAGTGAACGTACAACAGAAGTAGACCCACACACTTAGAAAACAAGATTATGGAACCAAAGTAGAAAGGGGCGGGGAGGGATAAATTAGGAATACGGGATTAACAGAGACAGACTACTGCATATAAAATAGATAAGCAACAAGGATTTACCATATAGCTCAGGGAACTATAGTTAGTGTCTTGTAATAACCTATAATGGAAGAGACTCTGAAAAACAATACATATATAAAACTGAATCACTTTGCTTTACACCTGAAATAAACGCAATATTGTAAATCAACTATCCTTCCATTTTTTAAAAAACAAGCAAAGTGAGCTTAGTCTAGGAGCTGAAGATAATTGCAGTACTTATTTTAACTAGTGGCTCTTTTTAAATGGGGCCTCATTAGGAGAATTATTCCTTATAAAGACTTAGATTTTATAGTTTACAAAGCCCTTTGTCATAGCAATATTGTAAATCAACTATCCTTCCATTTTTTAAAAAACAAGCAAAGTGAGCTTAGTCTAGGAGCTGAAGATAATTGCAGTACTTATTTTAACTAGTGGCTCTTTTTAAATGGGGCCTCATTAGGAGAATTATTCCTTATAAAGACTTAGATTTTATAGTTTACAAAGCCCTTTGTCATCTTGTTGCCCTGAGCTCCCTGCTTCCGGGAAGTGGGAGAAATCCCACGGCCACACTTTACCAGCTCAGGGAGGTCAGAGGAAGAGACCCCCACTGGTGAAAAGTGGCGAGGGATTTGGGGGCACTGAACCAACCCCTCTATTTCCCTGAGCTTCCAGGCCACTCTCTTGAGTCCCAAATGGAAGAGACTCTGAAAAACAATACATATATAAAACTGAATCACTTTGCTTTACACCTGAAATAAACACAATATTGTAAATCAACTATCCTTCCATTTATTTTTAAAAAAGCAAACTGAGCTTAGTCTAGGAGCTGAAGATAATTGCAGTACTTATTTTAACTAGTGGCTCTTTTCAAATGGGCTCTCATTAGGAGAATTATTCCTTATAAAGACTTTGTTTTTATAGTTTACAAAGCCCTTTCTCATCTTGTTGCCCTGAGCTCCCTGCTTCCGGGAAGTGGGAGAAATCCCACGGCCATGCTTTACCAGCTCAGGGAGGTCAGAGGAAGAGACCCCCACTGGTGAAAAGTGGCCGAGGGATTTGGGGGCACTGAACCAACCCCTCTATTTCCCTGAGCTTCCAGGCCACTCTCTTGAGTCCCTTTCTCTTTGAGCTGCAGTGACGGCACACCTGGAGGGCCGAGGCAAATTGGAGGCAGGGTGGTTTTAGATTGCCGCAGACAACAGACTCAGGGACTCCTGTGTTTCCCACTAGGAATTTGGAAAAAGAGTAACACGAGTGACAAGAGTTACGTTAACCCGTTTTCACGTAACAGGTTAAAAAGTGATAACCAAAATGTGCCGTGGAAACAGTGATGTCCAAAGGACGTGGCCGAGTCCTGCACTTTCCAGAATTTCTCAGGGTGAAGCCACAGAGACCAAGCTGCCCAAAGAGTCCGTGATAACAGTCTCGGCGCCACTGATAATGGGCTGGACATCAACATTTAGTCCCAGAGGAATTAGATCAGGGTATTGAGCCCAAACCAAGAAAATTAAGTTCAGGCCACATAAAGGGAAAGCGCTCCACTAAGGACTGGAAGTCAGGGGTCCTAGAGTGGGATGAGGTCGGGAGAGCAAAGGCATTCCGGGGCTGCACTGATGTCAGTGGGCGAGTGCAGATCAGGAGGACCCTGGGCCCATGGGGTTGGGCCACTGTGCCCGACTTTTCTCTGCCTCAAGGCGCTGTGGACGGGTGGTGGGAGGAGGAGAGACTGTGAGTCAGAGGGAGCTGATGGAGCTGTCCTTGAATCCTTGCTCAGATGACACAGCTGCCAGGGCAGGAGTTCATGGTGACGGGGTTGGAACCTCAAAGCCACTTCTCTTCAGGAAGGGCCCATGAGCCTACCAGTGGCTCAGCCTACCAGTATGTCAGCCCGCAGTGACACAGCCCTGTCCTGCCCTGCTTGGGCAAAGGACTCTGCGGCTTTCGGGTCATAGAGGGCTCTCAGAGGGAGTCAGAGCCATTTCCAAGTGTGGCTGAAACTGAGGGACTGGGCCACTCACGGGCAGGATTCCAGCAACCCTTTTATAGGATATTCCCCCAGTGTGTCGCTCTGTTCTATTTCTAACACATGTTACCTAACTTCTAACTGTTGCCTCACACTCAGATTGTACCAGCCTGTGTTTAGTGTGAGGCCCACAGGCAGTAGCTGGAGAAGGCAATGGCACCCCACTCCAGTACTCTTGCCTGGAAAATCCCATGGACGGAGGAGCCTGGTAGGCTGCAGTCCATGGGGTCGCAAAGAGTTGGACACGACTGAGCGTCTTCACTTTCACTTTTCACTTTCATGCATGGAGAAGGAAATGGCAACCCACTCCAGTGTTCTTGCCTGGAGAATCACAGGGACGGCGGAGCCTAGTGGGCTGCCATCTTCTGGGGTCTCACAGAGTCGGACACAACCAGCAGCAGCAGCAACAGGCACTGGCATCCTGGACAATGTATCCCAGTCGTTTGGGGGGAGATGGGAAGCTCTGACCTGTAGCATCTGTCAGGTCGTCTGGGGGGAGACGGGAAGCTCTGACCTGTAGCATCTGTCAGGTTCCATGGTGTGAGACACCCCCACCCTGGCTGATCGCATGCTGACAACATGATGACAATAGGCTCACCAAACTCCAGAGAAGTGAACAGTCATGAGTCAGCGTGAGCCGTCTGCAGCCACCCCTGCCATGGGCTTCAGCCAATCTCAGGGGCCACAGAGTAAACCCTTTAAAGTGACACTTGACTGGGCACCTAGGAACCAAGAGGGAGTTTTCCTGGAAAACTCTGTCGGCACACTCAGGAGAGTACGTTGCCAAAAATGTCCAGTCTGATTTTCTGTTCTCTCTTTAGCATATTAAAGAAGACGTGTCCCCCTCTCAGAGAGAGGGTGATATTCCCTGGAAAAGGAAGTTGGCCGCACCTGTCCCTGGAGTCCACTGACGAACTGACCCCGGTGCCCATTGTAGGGGCAGAAGCTGTTGATTTATTAAACACGGGTGAAAAGCTCTTTATCTTCAGAAATCCAAAGGAGCCTGAGATCTCACTGCACGTTCCTCCCAGGAAGAAGAAGAAGAACTTTCTGAACGCCAAGAAGGCCGTGTGGGCCTTGGGCATGAACTAGCCCAAAGGGAAGCTTCTAGGGTCTGAAGACACAAAGATTTGTTTTCTCCTGCCCATCTGCGTGTGTGCGTGTTTTATGTACAACTCGCAGGTATCGATTGTACATAAAGGAGACTGACATGTCTCTAACCCTCCCCCTCTCCCACCATGACTTACGAGGACTCAGTTTAATTTGGTCCCATGAATTCCCAGGTGGCCCACTCCCTTCAGCATCACAAGGGACATGAAGAGACAGGGGACCACCCCGTGAACCCTCACTGCTTTCAGTCCCAGCTCACGGAGGATCTGGGGGAGGCCCCCACCAGCCCCCAGTTCACATCCCCGAATCACCTGGCTGAAGTGTGGGCGGTGTGTCAAAGGGCAAGGCTCTCAGTTCTCATGTTGTGTTTGTTACATATTCTATTTTTATCAAGGGAACTTTTGATTAATAAATGCATTTTATGTAAAGCTACTCTCAAGGAGACTCATTTTTGCTTTCTGTAGGAACCATTTATTTACTTATTTTTGATGTTTGTTTTATTTTTTAACTTTTTATTTTATATTGCAGTATAACAGGGCATGGCAACCCACTCCAGTATTCTTGCCTGGAGAATCCCATGGACAGAGGAACCTTGTGAGCTACATACTGTCCATGGGGTCACAAAGAATCAGACACAACTGAAGCAACTTAGCATGCGTGCATAGCCAACTATGCAGAAGGACATGGCACCCAATATGCTTGCCTGGAAAATCCCATGGACAGAGGACCCTGGTGGGCTACAGTCTGTGGGGTCACAAATGAGTCAGACACAACTTATAGACTAAACAAATAGCCAATTAATAATGTTGTAATAGTTTCAGGTGGACAGCAAAGGGACTCAGCCATACCTATACATGTATCCATTCTCCCCCAAACTCTGCTCCCATCCAGGCTGTCACATAATGTTGAACAGAGTTTTCCGTGCTGCACAGTAGGTCCTTGTTGGGTATCCATATTCAATATAGCAGTGTGTGCATGTTGATCCCAATTCCTAACCGTCCCTTCCCCCATCCTCCCCTGCTGTAACCATAAGTTCATTTGTTGCTTTCTGTAGGGACACTTATTTTTAGTCCCTTCTGAGGTTTTGGCCCTATGTTGTGATGTTCAGTAGAGGTTTGCCCTTCATCATTCCAGGTGCCTGAAGAGGTGCCAGCCACAGGGCTGTACCATCTCCAACTCAAATCAGGAAACCCAGAGCCTTGAGATGATAAAGCCGGTAAGTAACAAAGTCAAGACTCACTGAAGACTTTACAGCCCCAGACTCTCGTCCCTTCTCCTGGACTCGGTAAATGGACACACACTTGCCCTCGCTTGTTTGCCAACAAACTGACTGCACACAGGTCCTTGTCTTTCGCAGCGTGCTTTCCTGGGCCCTGATCTTCCCATCCTCACAGTGGTGGTTGCATGAGCATTTCTGAGAACAAGGCAAAGAGTACAGTTACAATCGTATTGGTTCTACAGTTACCAAGGGTCTTTCCTGACAGTGGGAAATGATCGGGCAGGGAGTCCTGTCACCAGCGAGAGGAAGAAAAGGGATCCCAATGATGAAGCATCTTTTACAAGAGAATCACTTCTATTAATAGACCCTTCCAGCTACTTGAATCCACTTATTAATCCTTGATGATACCCAGCAGGTGGGGATAACTACTCCCATCTTACACCCAAGGAAGCTGAGCATCAGAAAATTTTAAGTTTCTGGCAATCACACCACCCGTAAAGGAGGAATCCTCACTTGAACCCAAGTCTCCTAACTTGCAGACCTTACCTGCCAGGAGACTGCATTGTCTTTGGCAACCTGAAGGCCAAGTCTCTCTCTCTCTCTTTAAATATTTATTTATTTGGCTTTACCAGGTCTTAGTTGCAGCAGGCAGTGTCTTCCTTGCAGCTTGTAAACTCTTAGCTGAGGCGTGTGGGCTCTAGTTCCCTGACCAGGGATTGAACCAGGGTCCCCTGCATTGTGAGTGCAGAGTCTTAGCCACTGGACCACTGGGGAGTCCCCATGAAGGTCAAGTCTTATTTGCAGTTTTTCCATGGGCACCATGCAGCATGGTGATCAGGGACCTTTGCTGGTGGTGGCACTTCTTCCGGGGAACTCTGTGGACCATTATAGTGGCTGTCAGTTGACCACATCACTGCTATAGTGGATATGCACAAGTAAGCTGTTCAAATGCAGGAGAGAGAAGTGAATGGGGTCGACTTTCCCATCAGAAGATCAGATGAGCAGAGAGGAGAGAAAGGGCAGTGAGTCTCACACACAGGGCAGTGGAATGGAAAAGGCACGCTCTTTGGTACAAGCCAACACAGTTCAGATCCTGCTCTATTGCCTGGGAGCTGTGCGTCCTGGGCAAGCAAGTCACCTGACCTTTCTAAACCTCATTTTCTTCATCAACAAAGGGATGGTGAGATTGTAGGAATTAGATGAAACCAGATCTGTGAAGCGCTTGGTGGTGGCTTGGGCCTGCCACAACTATGTCCTTCTGTATTCTTTGAAGGTGATCTGTTTGCTTTTCTCATAATTTCCTGATTCTAGGACTCAGCTGGAATTATGCATGACTGAAAGTAGATTGCACACAAAGATTTGAAAAAATGTCTCAAAATTATGGGCTGAAGGCTGAATGAATAAGCTATTAGCAACAACAGGAGGTGCTCAAACTGTTCAAAATACAACATTTGAACCTAATAATAACTCCCTATGTTAACAGACAGAGAAAGACTAACTATTGGTTTAAGTTCTCTAAACTCACCGCATGAGAAAGCTTGTGCTTCTGAAATCAGGTAGATCAGGTTTAAATCTTGGCTCTACAACTTTTGAGCAAGTCACTTGACCACTCTGAACCTTAGTCTCTTTCTCTGGAAAGCAGAGACCCTAATACCTACCTTAGGGTAAGGATGTCACAAAGAGTGAAGATATCACATACCATATAAAATGTTAGCATACAGTAAAATGTTGGTGTGCAATAGTGCAGCTTATTTATTCTATTTTTACATAGTCACAAAATTGAGTTTTATGTTTCCTTTCATTCCTGTTTCCACCCTAGGTAAATAAAGACAGTAAGCCTTCCAGAAGGGCTGCACCTGCCACAATATATCCATGAGAGGCTTCCATGAGAGCCAGGCTTCAACAGTACGTAAACTGTGAACTTCCAGATGTTCAAGCTGGATTTAGAAAAGGCAGAGGAACCAGAGATCAAATTGCCAACATACGTCGGATCATTGAAAAAGCAAGAGAGTTCCAGAAAAAGCATCTGCTTTATTGACTACACCAAAGCCTTTGACTGTGTGGATCACCTGACCTGCCTCCTGAGAAATCTGTATGCAGGTCAAGAAGCAACATTAGAACTGGACATAGAACAACAGACTGGTTCCAAATTGGGAAAGGAGTGCGTCAAGGCTGTATTTTGTCACCTTGCTTATTTAACTTATACACAGACTCCGTCTGGAGGAGGCAGTGGTAGCCCACTCCAGTACGCTTGCCTGGAAAATCCCATGGACGGAGGAGCCTTGTGGACTACAGTCCATGGGATCGCTAGGAGTCGGACACAACTGAGCGCCTTCACTTTCACTTTGCACTTTCATGCATTGGAGAAGGAAATGGCACCCCACTCCAGTGTTCTTGCCTGGCAAACTGCAGGGACAGAGGAGCCTAGTGGGCTACAGTCCATGGGATCACAGAGAGTCGGACATGACTGAGCATGCACACACGCACATGAAAGCCTCGCTGTGGGAATTTGGGAGCGAGATCCAAACTGACAGGATATCTGGGAACAGCTTGAAGCTTATGACTCCAAATCTTCACCTCCAGACTGTACTTCTTCTTGGGCTCCAGACCCTTTTNGGATCACAGAGAGTCGGACATGACTGAGCATGCACACACACACATGAAAGCCTCGCTGTGGGAATTTGGGAGCGAGATCCAAACTGACAGGATATCTGGGAACAGCTTGAAGCTTATGACTCCAAATCTTCACCTCCAGACTGTACTTCTTCTTGGGCTCCAGACCCTTTTGTCACAAATGCCTGTCCAGCCATTGGCTTCCTGGAAAACCTATTCCACTACAGATGTCCCCTCTCTGAGTGGATGGGACCAAGCCGGAATGTACAAGTTATCCTAGACATCTTCCTGTTTCTCAGTCCCCCAAATATGATGACCAAATCTTGCTGATTGTACTACTGCCTTAGTACAGTGGTAAAACCCATGCCCTCTCCCACCCCTCCCTGCCTGCTTAGGGCCTGTCTCTCCCAGATGGTGCCAGCAGCCTCTCCTCTGGATTGGCTGCAACCGGTCTGTTCTATGGTGGCCATATCTAAGTCACTCCCTTGCGGAAAGACTTCCAAAAACTTTCCATTACTTACAAGACCTCCATGAACTGTCCTCTAATAGCCTTCCTATCTGTGTCTATAAAGGAAGTCCTTACTTTCCAAGGAGCCGTTGAGTGGTAATGAGACACAAAGAAGAAAGTGCGTCTAGATTTCCATCCTGGATCTGCCATTTACCATGTGTCTCTAAAGACGCCACCTAACTTGTTTTCCTTTCTTATGTTAGCTTTATCTGGTTTTGGTATTAAGGTAATTGTGATCTCATGGAACAATTTAGGAAGTGGTTCCTAGTGGACTTCCCTGGTGGCTCAGATGGTAAAGCGTCTGTCTACAATGCAGGAGACCCAGGTTGGATCCCTGGGTTGGGAAGATCCCCTGGAGAAGGAAATGGCAATCCACTCCAGGACTGTTGCCTGGAAAATCCCATGGACAGAAGAGCCTAGTAGGCTACAGTCCATGGGGTCACAAAGAGTTGGACACGACTGAGCGACTTCACTTCTTCCTCTGCTTGTACTATCCAGAAGTGATTATAGAGAATTGGTATCACTTCTCCCTTGAAAGAGGAGAGTGGAAAAATTGGCTTAAAGCTCAACATTCAGAAAACTAAGATCATGGCAACCGGTCCCATCACTTCATGGCAAATAGATAGGGAAACAGTGGAAACAATGTCAGGCTTTATTTTGGGGGGCTCCAAAATCACTGCAGATGATGATTGCAGCCATGAAATTAAAAAACATTTACTCCTTGGAAGGAAAGTTATGACCAACCTAGA
>SJYX01024881.1:479931-496144 GCA_006410675.1 Oreotragus oreotragus
GTGCAGTTCTAACTGTTGCTTCCTGACCTGCATACAGATTTCTCAAGAGGCAGGTTAGGTGGTCTGGTATTCCCATCTCTTTCAGAATTTTCCACAGTTTCTTGTGATCCACACAGTCAAAGGCTTTGGCATAGTCAATAAAGCAGAAATAGATGTTTTTCTGGAACTCTCTTGCTTTTTCCATGATCCAGCAGATGTCACAGTGTAACTATACTAAAAATCAAAAACAGAGAGGGCCGGAAAGTCTCATAAGTATTTGGTATTAAAAAACACACTTCTAAATAACACAAGGATCAAAAAGAAGTCTCAAGGAAAAATTTTAAAATACTTTTGAGTTGAGCAAAAATGAAAATACAACTTGAAAAATGTATGGATGCAGCACAAACAGTATGTAAGGGAAAATGTATACCATTAAAGGCATAGAGTAGACAAGACAACGGGTCTGGAATCAGTCATCTAAGTTTCTCCATTACGAAGCTGGAGCAAGAGGAGCAATGTATGAGACAGACTCAAATTTGAGGTTCTGTGTTGCCCCCAGTGAGCGGTGGGACTCTAGACTAGCTTCTCAAGCTTCATACTACTGATTTTGTCCATCTGTACAGCAAGGATATGAAATAGTACCCATCTCATGGTTGTTGAAAGGATGAAAAGAGAAAGTCAACTCCCAATGAAGTATGAACTGTTAGTCACTCAGTTGTGTCTGATTCTTTGTGACCCCCTGGCAGACTCCTCTGTCTGTGGGATTTTCCCAGCCAAGAATACTGGAGTGGGTTTTCTTTCTCTTCTCCAAGGTATCTTTCCAACAGCAGGGACTGAACCCAGGTCTTCTGCATTGCATGCAAATCCTTTACCATCTGAGCCAACTCCCAACGTCCAGCTGATATTAAGGGCCTAACAAATGATGACTGACTGTGTTGTTATTGATGTCTTTGTGGCAGTACAGCCTAATATAAATATTCTATATTTTACTCAGTTTTATTGTTGTTATTCAGTTGTTCAGCGGTGTTGATGAATAGTTAGGAGAGCTTTAACAAATCCAAATAAGTAAAAAAAATATGCAGACTTATGGAAGACAACAGTGTCTACCATTTAATCAATGTCTGTTCAGTAAATGAATTAATGAAACAGGAAAGAAGGAAATGAAGGAGGGAGGGAGAGAGGAAGAAAAGAGGAAGAAAAAAGGGAGCCTTGTTTTTCAAGTGATTATGTAGAAATTAAGGAAAAGGCCTTGAGAATGTAAAGCAAAATGTTAATATTACTTGTCCCCAGAGAATTGATTACAGATGATTTTCTTTTATTTTTCCTTTGTGCTTCTCAATAGATTCAAAATTTGTTAAAATGAATCTTTATTGCCTTTGTAATCAGATAAGAGCAGAGAATGATATCTAAAAATCAGAGATTTGGTATAAAGAACATGAGTTTCATTATTTGCCTTCTAATCATATTCCTGGTTTAGAAGTATCTAAAACCCACTTCACATAATAATAATGAACCATAAAACCAACTTTCCTACCAGCTTTTCTACTGTGCTATTATTGGGTACATTTGAGTGATCAGCAGACACTCATGATTTCAGTTAGAGATGGAGTTCTGCTGCATGTATCAGGAATAAAAAGTTTTAGTGAGGTAAATAAGATAGAAGTTTAGTTCTTTTTTTCTTTCTTTCTTTTTTTTTTTTTTTTAGAAAGCAATTGACTTTTGCCTGTTAACCTTGTATTCTGCAACCTTGCAAATAATTACTCATTAATTTTGTTAAGTTGTTTTTTTTTTGTTCTTTTAAATTTTGTACCTAGATAGTTAGGTCATTTCCTGATTAACATAATTTCTTCTAGTTTGGGGAGTATTTTTTGTAAATTATTTCAGATTTTCAATGTAGTCAATCAAGAAGTTTAGTTCTTTCTCACACAACACACACTCTAGAAGTGGCGTCCAAGCTGGGACAGAAGTTCCACAATGTCACCAAAGCCATCTTTCTGCTCAAGCCGTCCCAGATGCATGGCTTCCATCCTCACAATTATCTCATGGTCCCAAGATGGCTGCTGCAACTCCAATCATCACATCCTCATCCTAGGCTGTGAGAAGGAAGAAGAAGAGCAAAATATACCCATTGTGGCAGCTCACTTTAAAGAACGTTTCTAAAAGCCCCACTTCTTAAGGTCTGCATGCAAATTATTAGCCTGAATTAAGTCACATGACCACTCCGAATACAAGGGTGGATGTGAAATGTCGTTTTGGAACTGGCATTCTCCAAACTGGGTGTCCCAGGTGGCCCAGGGGGTAAAGAACCTGACTGCTATTGAGGGAGGCATAGAGACATGGATTCAATTCTTGGGTCAGGAAGATCCCCTGGAGAAGGAAATGGCAACCCAGTATTCTCGCTTGGGAAATCCCATGGACAGAGGAGCCTGGTGGGCTACAATCCGTGGGGTCATGAATAGTGGGACACAACTGAGCACATATGAAGAAGAAGTTAAATCGAAAAGGAGAAAAGGTTTGGGTGGGCAACTCAAAATCTTTGCCAAATTCTTGTGTGGCCAATGGGAGACCAGAAATAGTTGAGAATTTTATTACAGGGAAAAAAGCTAAGGCTTCTGTGTGCCATTTCTTCTATGAACGTTCTCATTTACTCCTCAAAACTCTTTAGACTCAGAAATGGATATTACTATTACCATTTACCTCTGGAAACTGGGACTCAGAGTAAATTTGTCCATGAGACTCACCCAGCTATGCAAATTTCAGCTGGGTTTCTAACTTGGGTGTCTCTGACTCCAGAGCCCATCTTTCCTCTGCACCATTCTGACTCCCCTGGTCTGCAAATGGAAGCATCATTCACTTATTCTTTCAACCATTGGTAAGTGCACTGGGTATTGACACATAGTAGATACTTAGGGAATATTCGTCCAATGAATGAATGAGTAACGGCCTGCCTTGTGGGGAGGAGCTCATTGTCTCCCTGGTGAGGGACATCGATCAGGGCCACCCAGAGCCATCTACTGCATGCTGATTCTCTCTTTCTAGGGAGCACTGAGGAAAATGTGACCAAGGATACTGGGTGCACCTGAGCGAGGAGGACCAAGTGGGATGCTCAGACAGGAAAGGAACTCAGGCTTAAAGAGTCATAGTGAGGATGGGAAGATGAAGTGAAGGAGTTGCGTAGTTAAAGGGTCAGGGTGACAGGGCGGGTCCTGGAGACAAGGCTGGACTTGTCTCAAAGCTCAGTGTCCTCAGGGAGAAACAAACTGGGGCTCAGTCTGGGCATCTGTGGGTCCCCCCTCCTCCATATCTTCACCAGTTTGCAGCCCCTAACTTTCACTCTCTGATCTCCTTCTCAGCAACTCAGTTTTGGCAGTTTGTGGAGTAAATGCCCATAAAGTGCCCATCTCCTGATGGGAAGGAGACTCTGGCAGTTTGTCCTGAAGCTCCAATTTCATTTTTTGGATTACATGAGCTTACTCTTCCCTGTTGGTGAATTGGCAAAACTCACGATGACCAAGGGCGTTCTGTGGACTCACCCTCAGGTCTCCAGGTCCTGGGACAGTAGATTGTGCTTGCTTTAAAGGTTAACATGCCCACACTTTCCCTAAAATTGTGCCTTTTGAAACTGAAAAGGCAGGAGTGTATAGGAGGGGGTGTAGGTATATGGATGGTGGAGTTGTGTTCTTTCCAGAGAAAATAAGTGTAAATCTTAGTTGGCTCCATGAAAGCAACGATTAAGCTCATTCATCCTCTAGTGGGTCGAACATTTGACAACTTACAGACACAGGTGGCAAACACAGAATTTTCTCTTCTTCAGTTCAGTTCAGTCATTCAGTTGTATCCAACTCTTTGCGACCCCATGGACTACAGCACGCCAGCCTTCCCTGTCCATCACCAACTCCCAGAGCTTACTCAAACTCATGTCCATCGATTCGTGATGCCATCCAATCATCTCATCCTCTATCATTCCCTTCTCTTCCTGCCTTCAATCATTCCCAACATCAGAGTCCTTTCCAATGAGTCAGTTCTTCGCATCAGGGGGCCAAAGTATTGGAGCTTCAGCTCCAGCTTCAGTCCTTCCAATGAATATTTAGGACTTTAGGATTGACTGGTTGGATCTCCTTGCTGTCCAAGGGATTCTCAAGAGTCTTCTCCAACACCACAGATCAAAAGCATCAGTTCTTCGGTGCTCAGCTTTCTTTATGGTCCAGCTCTCTCATCCATATATGACTACTGGAAACACCGTTGCTTTCAGTAGATGGACCGTTGTTTCTCTTCTTCTGTAATGATTTAATTTCCATTTCTAGTCAGCATTTTCTGCTCTAGAAAACTTGACCGAGCTGCAGCCAGGTAAGCCCCAGCAAAATCAGTGATTTCTTAGTTTTAAACACAGATGTTTGCAAAGTTTCTCCCTCCCCACTTCTCCACCCCTGCCATGTTGGTCTCTGGGAGAGGCAATCACCCAGGGGTTTCCGTTGATGAGCACCCTGGGGTACAACCAGCCTACTGATGTTTTGTTGTCAGTTTCCCCCTCAGCTGGTGGCCAGGGTGCCCACATTGTCACCCATGCTTGTGTCCCCTCATCACACCCCTGGCTCAGCTAGGACCTGCACCCTTCCCGTACCTCCCCATGCCATGCTTGTGTGAAGATGAATTCCCTGGCACTGCCCTCCAGTCTACCACCACCTGGACCTCACTGTACCAACCCAGCTCCAGCACCTTGATGATGATGTACCCTTTCCTTGAGGCTTGTGGTCCTCCTGCAGCCCCAGGAAGGAAGCAGGTACAAGTGCCCCTCATTTAACTGAGGGGCACCTCCAGATGCCCTTCATTTAAGTGAGGTTCTAGCCTTCCCCTTCCCCACCTTTGGGGTTTTGCCTGGAGAAGATGTTCCAGTGTGGGATTCTTTCTATAAGACACTCTCTTAGCCTCCTCTCCTATTTTTTTCTCTCTTCTTCCTTCCCTCTTAGTCTCACCTCCTGTTGAGTTTGAAAATGGCTTTTATTCTTCATATATCTTTGCCAGCTCTACTGTGCATGATTTAATTTGTATATTCAGAATCCACCCAACTCTCAGATCCAAAAAACAACTTTGAGCCTCTGAAAACTTGCCTCTTGCAGTTGAAGATCTGGGTTTCAAACCCATGTCTTCTATGATTTTCAAGAGATTATTTTGGAAGGCACTATTTTGCCGTGCCATGCAGGCATGGCACAGGGAGGTAAGAAAAGGGAACCAAATGCATTCTGGCAAAGGAGCTTATTTTCAGGCCTCCCAACTCATCTTACCCCAATATGGTCTCTCTCTCCAGGTCTCACCTTCCTCAGAGTCATGCCAGGCATTGGTCCTGGCCTTTCCCCCAATTCCTTGAAAAGCATCAGCGTCTGCTGTGCTTCAGGGTCTTTACACCTGATCTGTTTCCCTTTCTTGCAACACACATATGTGTACATGCACACACATATACGTGCGTACATAACTTCTGTTGTAATCTGATTTCTGCCACGTCATTCTCAGGAGAAGAACATGTGTGCTGGTTGTTGCTATTGTTTAGGGTGGACGGGAAATGAGCACAAGGAAATAGGTGCTGGTTGGGGGTAGGGGGCTTGGTTAGCCCAGAATTTTCTCTTGATCCATGTTCAGGTGTCTGACAGGAACTCCACAGATGTTTGTTATGAGAGTGGACGTCTGAAAGGATATTTCTACATGATCTTAGAGCGAGCATTCCGATCATCAGAACCTCTGTTCTCATAATTATAAGTTGATCAATAAGGAATTCCTTCCTGCCTGTGTCACTTAAGCAATGTGGGGTGTTGTGTGGAGGAAGTGTTTCTATGGAAAGGCAGAGAAAACCATTCACTGGTGATACTGTTGAGGTTGGCAGTGGGCCCAGGAAAACTGAGGAGAGGTCTGGGATAGCTGTGAGGTTCCCATGAACAGGGGATGCATGAACTTTCCCTGAGTGGTCCTTTTGCCCAGAAAGAGAGCTTTGAGGAGCCAATCCTGAGAGATTGCTACGTGACCAAGAACTTGCCTCCCATGTGTAAGATCCTACTTATGTCTCATAGTAACTCTGCAAGGTTACACCTCCCAGGACTTGTTTTCTTACCTAGAAAATAAGCATAAGGATCTCTACTGCCAAGCCTGTATGTGTGTAGGTTAAAAGAGTAACAGAATCTCAGATAACTAAAGGGGTGATGGGGTGGTGACAGTGTCCTGCACCTCGATGGTGGGTCAGAGGTCTAGAAAGGAAAGACAGGAAGTCCTGTGTGTTGAACACCTATGGGAAAGAGCAACTTCCTGTCAGGTGGTTGCATTTAATTGTAGGACCTTGTGAGATGAATATTCTTTTCCATCGACATTGGTCCTGCTCTTTTCCTGAGCTCCTTGAAAAGTATCAGTGTCTGCTCTGCTTCAGGGTCTTTACACCTGGCTTGTTTCTGCTTCCTGGAATGTTTCTCTTCCTTGAAACATACACATGTGTACATGCATACACACACACATACATGCCCACACGTGCCATCCTTATTCTTCTGCCTGGCTAGCTTCCTTAGATCTCAGATGTCCCTTTTGAGAGGCATTCTTTGATATCTGGACCTAACATGCCCTCTCTTCATTCCCCTGTGGTCTCCACATGTCTAATTTCAAGTGTGCATCACCGTGGTTGCTGGTATGCATCCGTGTGCCTGGTGGCCAGAGACCAGTGGAGACTGTGACTTTGTCTTACCTGGGGTCCCCACCCCCATGCGTCCCCAGCACCTGGCACAGGGCTGGGCATTTACTAACTGCTCTACTCACATTTGTGGCATGAGTGCATGAATCACTTATCTTCTCTGGCTTCCCTGGTGGCTCAGATAGTAAAGAATCCACCTGCACCACAGCAGACAGTTTTGATCCCTGTGTAGGGAAGATCCCCTGGAGGAGCACATGGCTCCCTACCCCAGTATTCTAGCCTAGAGAATTTCTTGGACAGAGGAGCCTGGCAGGCTAAATTAGATTTTAAAAATTCATTAGCCTGCTTAAGTGTGTGGTGATGGGGAACATTCAGACACTGAGAGTGGGAGTACAAGTTGAAAGAGCTTCTCTGAAAAACCTACTTCCCCACAAATTTGCAAATAGTATATGCTGTCCAAGTGTTAGAATTTTGCCAATTTGCTGGGTGAGAAATTGCACATTAAAGTAGTAAAAAAAAAAAAAACTGTATTGAGGTATAATCGATATGTAATAAATTTCACATGTTTAAAATGTACAATTTAATGCATTCTGAAGTATGGATACAGTTGTTAAATCATCATCAAAGTCAAAATAGTAAACATATTCATCCCCCTAAAAGTTTCTTTGTGCCCCTTTGCAATCCCCCTCTCTAAGGCACCCTTTCCCTCATCCCCAGACAATCACTGACCTGTACAAATGCTATAAAGTAGCTAGTATTTTATATAAATGGAACCAAACAGCCTTCTTTATTTTCTTTCACTCAGTATAATCTTTTTGAGTTTCATGCATGTCATTGTGTCTATTAATAGTTGGACAGTGTGCATGCTTTTTATTGCATAGTAATTCTCAGTTGTGTGGATATACCACAAAGTGTTTCTTCACTTACCTTTCGATGGTCATGTGAGTTGGTCCAGTCTTTGTCTATTATGGGCTTCCCTGGTGGCTCAGCTGGTAAAGAATTCCGGGAGACTTGGGTTCGAAGATCCCCTGGGAAGGGAAAAGCTACCTACTCTAGTATTCTGGCCTGGGGAATTCCACGGACTGTACAGTCCATGGGGTTGCAAAGAGTCGGACATGACTGAACGACTTTCACTTTGGCTATTATGGATAAAGCTCTGTATGGACATGTGTTTTGTGTCTCTTAGACTGTTGTTGTTGTTTAGTTGCTAAGTTGTGTCCATCTCTTTTGGACCTCATGGACTGTAGCATGCCAGGCTCCTCTGTCCATGGAGTTCCACAGGCAAGGATATTGGAGTTGTTTGCCATTTCCTTCTCCATGGGATCTTCCTGGACCAGGGATTGAACCCACATCTTCTGCACTGGCAGGTGAATTCTTTATTACTGAGCCACTGGGGAACTATCTCTTTTGTTTTTTCCTCATGGATAGTATATAGAAATATGATGTTAACTATGCTTTTTTTTTCCAGGGATGTCCTTTACCTTATGGAAAAATTTTCCATCAATTCCTACTTTGCTAATAGTTGGAAGAAACACAAGCTGGAATCAAGATTGCCGGGAGAAATATCAATAACCTCAGATATGCAGGTGACACCACCCTTATGGCAGAAAGTGAAGAGGAACTAAAAAGCCTCTTGATGAAAGTGAAGGAGGAGAGCGAAAAAGTTGGCTTAAAGCTCAACATTCAGAAAACGAAGATCATGGCATCCGGTCCCATCACTTCATGGGAAATAGATGGGGAAACAGTGGAAACAGTGTCAGACTTTATTTTTGGGGGCTCCAAAATCACTGCAGATGGTGACTGCAGCCATGAAATTAGAAGACACTTACTCCTTGGAAGAAAAGTTATGACCAACCTGGATAGTATATTCAAAAGCAGAGACATTACTTTGCCGACTAAGGTCTGTCTAGTCAAGGCTATGGTTTTTCCTGTGGTCATGTATGGATGTGAGAGTTGGACTGTGAAGAAAGCTGAGTGCTGAAGAATTGATGCTTTTGAACTGTGGTGTTGGAGAAGACTCTTGAGAGTCCCTTGGACTGCAAGGAGATCCAACCAGTCCATTCTGAAGGAGATCAACCCTGGGATTTCTTTGGAAGGAATGATGCTAAAGCTGAAACTCCAGTACTTTGGCCACCTCATGAGAAGAGTTGACTCATTGGAAAAGACTCTGATGCTGGGAGGGATTGGGGGCAGGAGGAGAAGGGGACGACCGAGGATGAGATGGCTGGATGGCATCACGGACTCGATGGAAGTGAGTCTGAGTGAACTCTGAGAGATGATGATGAACAGGGAGGCCTGGCGTGTTGCGATTCATGGGGTCGCAAAGAGTCAGACACGACTGAGTGACTGAACTGATCTGAACTTAATCAGAAATGAATGCCACATTTTGTAAAATTTTTAAAATTTTCATCTATTTCATAAGAGATTTTTCTTTTCCATAATTTTTAGAATAAATTACTCTGATTGATTTTTAAATATTAAATCAACTTTTCATTCTTGGGATAAACTCAACTTGGTTATGATATACTGTTCTTTTAAAATAAAATATCACTATTTGCAAAAATCTCCCTGAAAACTTTTTCAACTAAAATCATGAAGAATATTCATCTGCAATGTTCTCTTCTACTTTGGCCACCTGATGCAAGGAGCACTCACTTGAAAAGACCCTGATGCTGGAAAAGATTGAGGGCAGGAGGAGAAGGGGACAAGAGAGGATGAGATGGCTGGATGGCATCACCGACTCAATGCACATGGCTTTGGGTGAACTCCAGGAGTTGGTGATGGACAGGGAGGCCTGGCATGCTGTGGTTCATGGGGTCTCAAAGAGTCGAACACGACTGAATGACTGAACTGAACTGAATGTTCTCTTCTACTATCTTTCTGGTTTTGGAATCAAGGTATTGCTGGTTTCATAAAAATAAGTTGGAAAGTATATTCTTACTTTACTTTTCTGGAAGAGTATGGGGAAAATTAGGTTTATTTCTTCCTTAAATATTTGCTAGAATGCAAAGGGGATTTGAGTACCAAGAATTTTCATGATTGGGAGATTTTTAATTAAAAAGTCAATGTCTTTAAACACATAGAAAGTTCTGTGTTTTTTTTTTTAAATAATCTTTGGTAGTTTACATTTTCCAAGGAATTTTTCCTTTTCACCTATTGACATATTATTTATTTATTGCCATAAGGCTGTTCATAATATTTTCTTGTCATCTTTTTAATTTCTGTAGAATCTGTAGTGATGCTACTTCTCTCATTCCTAGTCTTGATAATCTGTGCTGTCTTTGATTTTTTTTTTTCATGGTAATGAGCTTGGTTAGAGGCTTATCAAGTTTACTGACCTCCTCAAAGAATCAGCTTTTAGTTTTACTGAGTTTTCTCTACAGCTTTTTCTATTTCTGATCTTATTTTCATTATTTCCTTTATTTGACTTAATTCAGGCTTGTAAAAAAAAAAAATATATATATAGACCATTTAAAGCCTTTATTGAATTTGTTACAATATTGCTTCTGTTGTTTTCATGTTCTGTTTTTTTCGGCTGTGAGGCATGTGGGATCCCAGCCCCACATCAAGGGATGAGTTCTGCACCACTTGCACTGGAAGGTGAGTCTGCAAACCCTGGATGGCCAGGAAAGTCCCCCAGTTCAGTTCAGTTCAGTTCAGTCACTCAGTTGTGTCCGACTCTTTTACTTGAGGTTTAATTTGCTCTTTTTTTTTTAAAAAAAATCTAGTTTATTAGGGGGAAATCTGAAGTCAAATCTTTCTTCTTTTCTAATATACACAGTTAGTGCTATAAATTTCCCTCTAGTAAATGTGTTGGTGACTTCAACAAATTTTGGTAATTTTGTTTTGAGTTGAGTCCATTTGATTTCTTATCCTCTTCATTTTCATCATATTTCCTGATTCTTTACATGCCTGACATTACTTTATTGAATGATAATCATTGTAGCTTGTTAGGAGCTAGATTGGAGAAGGAAATGGCAACCCACTCCAGTATTCTTGCCTGGAGAATCCCAGGGACAGGGGAGCCTGGTAGGCTGCCGTCTATGGGGTTGCACAGAGTCAGACACGACTGAAACGACTTAGCAGAAGCAGCAGCAGGGGCTAGATATTTCTGTGTCCAGTTCTTTGCAATGCCATGGACTGGACTCCTCTGTCCATGGGATTCCCAAGGCAAGAATACTGGAGTTGGTTGTCATTTCCTTCTCCAGGGGAGCTTCCCAACCCAGGGATCAAATCTGGATCTCTTGCACTGCAGGTGGATTCTTTACCATCGGAGCCACCAGGGAAGCCCTAGATATGTTTGTATTCCTACACATATCCTTTGTTCTTGGATGCAATTAATCACTTGGAGACATTTTGATCTTTTGAGCCTGGTTTTTAAGATTTTGGTTCAATGGTAAAGAATCTGCCCACAAATGCAGGAGATACAGGAGTCTCGAGTTCAAGCCCTGGGTCAGGAAGACCCCTTGAAGGAAGAAATGGCAACCCACACCAGTATTCTTGCCTGGAGAATTCCATGGAGAGAGGAGCCTGGAGGGCTACAGGCCATGAGGTTGCAAAGAGTCGGACATGACTGAGCACACAGGCACACATTTAAGATTTACTAGGGGGAAACCAGGGCAGGGTTAAGTCTATGGCTAATTGTCTGTCTGGTCAAAGCTTTGGTTTGCCAGTAGTCATGCATGGATGTGAGAGTTGGACTTTAAAGAAAGCTGAGCACTGAAGAACTGATGCTTTCGAACTGTGGTGTTGGAGAAGACTCTTGAGAGTTCCTTGGACTGCAAGGAGATCCAACGAGTCCATCCTAAAGGAGATCAGTCCTGGGTGTTCATTGGAAGGACTGATGCTGAAGTTGAAACTCCAATACTTTCACCACCTGATGTGAAGAACTGACTCCTTGCAAAAGGCCCTGATGCTGGGCAAGATTGAAGGCAGGAGGAGAAGGGGACGACAGAGGATGAGATGGTTGGATGGCATCACTGACTCAATGGACATGAGTTTGAGTAAGCTCCAGGAGTTGGTAATAGACAGAGAAGCCTGGTGTACTGCAGTCTGTAGGGTCACAAAGAGTCAGACACGACTGAACAACTGAACTGGACTGAATTATTCCCCATTATTGGGATGTATTTTTTCTTAGTACTCTACAGAATGATCCCTGAATTAAAATGTAAGATCTGGGAGCAGCACTATTCCCAGCCCTGTGTGAGCCCTGAATACTCTTCCCTCTAGTCCTTTTTAGTGGTTCTTTCACTGGCCTCAAATGGTTTTCTCACATGCATAGTACTCTGCTGATTAGATGAGGGCTGCCCTTCGAAAGTCTCTGAAATTCTTTCCTCTGCAGTGTGCTACCCAGAATCTCTGGCCACCTTCAACTCTCTGGACTCCGAACTCTGTCTCTTTAACTCAAGGAGCCCTTGGACTCCATGTGAGTTCCCTTCCCTGAAGGGATGCCTGTAATGTCTCTCAAGGCAGAAAGGGGGACAATCATAGGGCTCACTTCATTTATTTCCCACCTTTCAGGTTCACTGTCCTTTATTGCCTAATGTCCAATGTCTTGAAATTGGTTGTTTTTTACCTTTGTCTATTAAAGACATTTTTCCTAGGCAGAGGCTAAATCTAGCTCTTGTTACTATATCTTGGTCATAAGCTTAGACCGTTGTTCAGTTGCTCAGTTGACCCTTTAGACTGCAGCATAACAGGTTTCCCTGTCCTTAGACCAAAGTAGTTTTAATTTACTTTTCTCATATCAGTAAGGTTCATCTTTTCATACAATTGAAGTTCTTTTTCTGTGAATTGTCTATTCATTTCTTGGCTCATTTCTCACCAGGGTTTTTCTTCCTTCTATAATTTTGAAAAACTCTATAGAGATTTATATGTTAGGAATACTAACACTTTGTTGTTCTTGTGATTTAAATTCCAGATATTTTCCTAGTATGTTTGTCATTTAAAGTTTTATATTTTTTCATGCAAATGTTTTTAATTTTTATGTAAAAATACTTTCCCTTATTGCTTCTAAATTATTAGATGTATTCCTTAAAAAAAAAAAAAAGCAATATAAGTAAGCATATTGTGGAGAAACCAAGCATTCAAGTAAACTCTTCAAACATCCCTTGGGTGAAGGATGCTAAGGTTCTGATATAACAGCTAGACCGTCAGTACCTAGATTTTTTAAAAGAGAATAGTATCTTTGAAATACATTTGTATTGAATATTTATATGAATTTGTGTTATAAAATATTTGCTGAAGTTGGATGAGGTAAACCTCTGCGTGTTGAATTCAGTTTCGTGTGTGCATACTAAGTCATCTCAGTTGCATCTGACTCTTTTGCCGTGCCTTCCTGCAGGGGATCTTCCTGACCCAAGGATCAAAGCGACGGCTCTTAATCTCCTGCATTGGCAGGCAGGTTCTTTACCACTAGTGCCATCTAGGAAGCCCTGAATTCAGTTGTATGTTTTTTCAAAGCTCTGTTTATAGTGAAAGGGTCCCTGGGAAGAAATCCCAAGCAGATGTGTATAAGAGACAGCACTGCAGATGACAGGGATCAAAGCGACGGCTCTTAATCTCCTGCATTGGCAGGCAGGTTCTTTACCACTAGTGCCATCTAGGAAGCCCTGAATTCAGTTGTATGTTTTTTCAAAGCTGTGTTTATAGTGAAAGGGTCCCTGGGAAGAAATTCCAAGCACAGGAACCCAGGCAGAAAGACTGACATTTAGGGATGGGCAGGGAAGCAAGGCTAGAGAAAGGTGGTGTCATCACTGATTAAGCATGTACTATGTAATGGCACAATAGAAGAACACAGTCATAAGAGAAAGTCTTCAGTGGATATAGTCCTGTTTGTGGTTGCCTAGTCTGTGGAATAACCTTCCTAAACTTGGAATCTTATCCTCCTTATGATTTCTGCATCCCTGAAGCAGAAATCACTTTCCCAGCCTCCCTTGCAGTTCAGGGCAGGCATGTGACTCAGGCTTCACCAATCAGATGCACTGACATGAGACTTTGATTTGCAAAAGAGAAAGGATTGGCTGAGGCAAGCACATCTGGAAATTCACTTTCTCAGGAGAATTACAGCAGGGGCTGCTTCAGAGAGGGGCAGGCAGGACTGGGGGGCTGGGGTTCACCCTCCAAAGGAGCCTTGTGAGCCAAGATGTCCATGCTCAGTGGAAGTGGCAATAGGTGAACTTCACTGGAGGTGACAAGTAGGGGCATTTGGATATTGTTCCTGGATATTGTCGCCACCTCAGACTTGATCTTCAGACTCTTTGATTGGGAAGGGTGGGATCTGGGAAGTAAAACTTCTTTAAATTGGTGGTGGGGGTACCTCTGGCTATTGCTTATACATGCTCAGTGGAAGTGGCAATAGGTGAACTTCACTGGAGGTGACAAGTAGGGGCATTTGGATATTGTTCCTGGATATTGTCGCCACCTCAGACTTGATCTTCAGACTCTTTGATTGGGAAGGGTGGGATCTGGGAAGTAAAACTTCTTTAAATTGGTGGTGGGGGTACCTCTGGCTATTGCTTATTATTAATGGCTTTTCAGTAAGGAGACACATTTGAAACTTGCACCTTCTTCCAGCTAATAAGAAAAAATAGAGGGAGACAAACAAAAAAGTTCTCCTTGTTTTCTTTAGAGATGAGAGAAAATAAAACTATTTCATCGTGGCCACCAACCATCCTCTTTGTTCATTTGAAAAGAAATCGAGCCTTTTCTATATACCAGATGCTGTGCCAAGTGATAGACTTCTGTGAGAAGCAGGAGGAAAACCAGGATATCAAAACGTTTGACCAGTGGGGATATCAAAAACAATAAAAGCCTTTATCACTCACTGCAATTGTGTCTGGAAAATAATTCTGTGCAGGCTGCGTGGTGTGAGATGTTTGAAGTTGTTGAACATGAAGCCCAAACATGTTAATTTGATAAATTAGCAGGAGCTTATTCCACCCCTACTTTGCAACAAGATCACAGAAAATTTGCTAACACAGAATGACAATATGCTAAGGGAAAAAATAAATCCCCAGAAGTGATCAACAACCCTTTAGTTCATATTGCTATGAGATGGGAAAGACTTTAACATTTTTTAAAAATTTATTTTATTGAAGTATAGTTTATTTACAATGTTGTATTAGTTTAGGCTGAATAGTGAAGTGTTTCAGTTATACATATATATACATTCCTTTTCATATTCTCTTCCATTATAGTTTATCACAGGATATTGAATATAGTTCCCTATGTTACACAATAGGACCCTGCTGTTTGTCTACTCCACAGATAATAGTTTGCATCTGCTGACCCCAAACTCCCAAACTATCCCTCTCCCACCCCTGCTTTCCCCTTGGCAGCCACAAGTCTCTTCTCTACACTTGTGAGTCTGTTTCTGTTTTGTGTGGATGAGTTTATTTGTGTCATATTTTAGATTCCACATATAAGTGATACCATATGATATTTGTCTTTTCCCAACTGCCGGGCGCCAGCGTGAGGAACTCCACCCATGGCAAAGGTCATGAGGAAGGAGGCTTCGGCATACACAAAGGCGTGATCAAGCCTCAGGAGACCCCCTGTTCCCGAGCATCTACCCCAAAACCAGAGTCTGTTTTTTGCTCTCACCTACACCTTTGACCTTCCAGGGAGCTCTCCCCCATAACCGTTTCTCTCAGAGAAGGAGTAAACGTGCAGCTCCAAGTCAATAAAAATTCCTGGGCATGACAAGAGTGTTTCAGCTTACGAATGCTGAAGGTTATCTAGTCTGCCTGTATAGGTTCGTCCGGCCGCATGTGATGGTTTACAGCCTCCTGATCATGAGAGGCACGAGATGTTTTAGACTTACTAAAGGCAAATTCTTGTGGGAAGTTAGAAATTATTAGTATAGTGGGTTGGTTGGGAATTATATTGGTGAAGGGTTTTTTCATTTGTTGTGTCAATAATTGCTGCTAATTCCCTGCCCTGGGTGGGACAAGGGTGTCTCAGGTCAAACCTCTCTGCTGACAGACTAGCTTGTGTGACAACCTCTCAACCATAAACAGCACCGAGAGTTTGGAGTATTAGCATAGGGCTTTTCTCATTGTTGAGTCAATGATTGCCACCAGGCCTCCATATCCTTAGGCACCTGGGAACATATTAATCAATGTATTTGGAATATAAAAAAGGAAATACAGTAGTTTTTAAGGTTAGCAATACTAGACTTTTTGAGTTAACGAATTTTCTCTTTTGTTATAGATACTTTGTTTAGTACTATATGTACTTTGTTATAAATCACTGTGTCCTTGCTATGTAAAAATGGAACTTTATCACTATCTTAAGACTAAGTAGATCTTAAGGGGAACATTGGTGAAAGGATTTTCATTTGTTGGGCTGCTGTTTGCTGCTAAATCTCCATATTCTCTGTCCTTATAATGAATATAACTAGCATATAGGAGAAATAAGTATTAACCTTTAAGCATATAGGAGAAATAAGAATTAACCTTTAAGATTAATCATGTTAACCTTGGGTTAAATAAATTCCTTTCTTGATTGTAACTCACTACACCCTCACCCTATAGGAATGCAACTTTATTTGGAGGGTGGTGCCTGGTT
>SJYX01024881.1:500194-527243 GCA_006410675.1 Oreotragus oreotragus
TGGGATTGCTGGGTCATAAGGCAGTTCTATTTGCAATTTCTTAAGGAATCTCCACACTGTTCTCCATAGTGGCTGTACTAGTTTGCATTCCCACCAACAGTGTAAGAGGGTTCCCTTTTCTCCACACCCTCTCCAGCATTTATTGCTTGCAGACTTTTGGATCGCAGCCATTCTGACTGGTGTGAAGTGGTATCTCATTGTGGTCTTGATTTGCATTTCTCTGATAATGAGTGACGTTGAGCATCTTTTCATGTCAACCCCTGTTTTATTTTTCACATAATGCTATCAGTCAACTTTCTTAGTCATGAGCAATAGCAAGGGACTCTGGCTGATATAGTGGTGGTGAAAGGCAACAACAGTCTTCACAGTTAGATACACTGACCTGTCTTTCTATCCCATGCCAGCTATGTGGCCTGGAACAATCTTAATTTCTTTGATCCTGTAAAGATGATAAGTCAGCTCATGTGCTTCCTTTGCTCATAGCCTTCCAAAGGCTTCCCATCTCAGGCAGAGATAAGGTCAGGCTCCTTTCTCTACCTTGTAAAGTCAAACCAACTGGATAGTTATGTGCCTGACTGCGTCTCCCACTCCTTCCCCTCTTAATCTGCTCCAGCCACTTTGGACATTGCTGTACCTCAAGCAGATAGACATGCTGCTGCCTCAGGGCCTTTGAACTTGCCAGTTGCTCTCTCTGCAGTACTATACTCTCACCATCTACAGGGTTTGCTTCCTCACTTCCTTAAACCTTCATTCAAGCATTGCCATCTCAATGAGACCTTCCCTTGTTGAAAACTGCAAATCCATCCCTCCATCCTCCTCTCATTTCCTGCTCTGTTTTTCTCCATATCACCCATCAGCTTATAACATACTGTGTCATATACTTGTTTATATTCTGTCTCCCTTTGCTGCAATGACTGCTTCATGAGAAAGGATACATTCAAGCACCTGAAATCCAAGAACACAGTAGGCACATCTGCTGAGCAAATGAATGAAGCAGGCCAGCTTCCTGTCCTCCTCACCCTTGCAGTGGGTGGTTAGAGTCCCTCCTGACATCAGGCCTGTGAGGATGAAATGAGATTAGGTCCTTAGAGTGCCTTGTGTACCACCCACAAGTACCAGCCTTAGGTGCCCCGCTGTCCACCTTGCAGGCCAGCTTCTCACTCCACAAGCTGTCCAGGAAACAAATCTGATTGATACCCTTCACCTTGAGTTCCCTGAGCACTATGCTTGAAGAAGCTTTGAAGCCAGTAACTATCAGCCACTAAACTGTCTGCCAGAGGTTCAGCTCAGAGGGGGCCACACTCAAGGGGTCACTGGGGAGAGAAGAGAAGGATGCTCAACTTTAAAAGGAAGCAGGAAGACATCAATCCTGCAGATGGGAGGGGGGCAGCAAAGGACACACTTCCAGCCTGAAGGATGCACAGTCTAGCTGGGTGCACGTATCTCATGGTCTAGATGTGATGTTGGAATGCAAACAAATATTGAGCTGGTACAGAGATTCACAGGTGGGAGAGCTCACTGTGGGCTATGGGAAGAAGGGAAGACTTCTTTGGTGAGGTGACAATTTGATCAAATTATATTGTGAGGGCTTTGTTGGTATCTTGGAGGCAGGATAACACCTAACTTTGAACTAATTAAGAAACAGTAGTGTAATGGGCTTCCCCAGGGGCTCAGATGGTAAAGAATCTGCCTACAGTGTGGGAGACCTGGGTTTGATCCCTGGACTGGGAAAAACGCCTGGAAAAGGAAATGGCAACCCACTCCAGTATTCTTGCCTGGGAAATCCCATGGACAGAAGAGCCTGGTGGGCTATAGTCTAAGGGGTGGCAAAGAGTTGGACAAGACTGAGCAACTAACACAGGAGTATAACAGGTGGAGATGAAAATGTCATCTTTAAAGCCTGGATTGGCATATGGTTCTTCAGGGCACTAGTCCGCCAGCTTCTTGATCTGCTGGCTTTCAGAAGAGTCACTCTTCCTTGTCTCCCCACCACCGCCACCACCATGGACTGGTCCCTGTACCTGAGCTGAGTGGCCACATTGATTTCCTCTTACTTGATCCCTTGCATTAGGTAGGCTTACTCCCTACCATCACGACAGTTCACACGTACAAGATGAGTTCAGACTTAACCCCGATCTGGTCGGGGTGCTCTCTGATGGTGCATAGCGGTCCGCTCTCTGAGAAGAGGAGTCTGAGACAAGCATGCCCAGCTCAGTGATGAAACACAGAGGGGTTCAGATGCTCCCTCCTGTGGAGGGGATGGAAATACTCTTGCCTTTATGGAAATATCCGAAGTGGGGAAGAAATTTCTCTCCTGAGGAACCTGGCCAATTATGGCTGGCTGAAGTTCAGGTTGATTTGGAAAACTGTAACAGAAGCAATGAATTCAGACAGGTATATTAACACCACCCTCATCGACATAACAACAACAACAGCATCTCAGACAACAGCATCTCAGCAATCCAGCAACAGCAACCGTAACATCACTTCCTCCAGTTCTAGGGAGCAGCTTAGCGTGTTTGCTTAACATGCATCACCCCATCTAACCCTCACAGGAATTGCCTGAAAAGGTGAAATGTGGACAGACTGTGGATGAAATTATATCCCTAAGATATTTGTCATCTGGTAGGAAAGAACTCAGTTTTGGAGGTAGATATATCTGGGTTCTAACCCAGGGTCTTTTATTACTCGGACAAGCAAGTTCCATAACCTCTTTGAACTTCAATTTTTAATCTCTCACGGGGGAAGAAAAAAGAATCCTAGCTTTGTTGTGAAGACTGAGTAAGGTTTTGTGTGAGGTACAGGGCACCCTCCCAGCGGGGTCACCTGGAAGGCATCTTGTCAAATGAGACTCTAAGAGAAACAACCAGGAGATGAGGTCACCCTCTTATTCACCCTCTCTCTGTTCTGGGGTCCTTTATCTTTCATCATTTTGCTTCCTCTCAGCTGGAGCTGTCAGAAAAGCTCAGAAGTGTAGGGGAAAGACAGCTTTTATCCCCTACGCTTGTCATCTTCAGCTCCTCGCTGATGCTCAGTTCTGTTTTCTCAGGAAATGTTAAAAAAAAAAAACACACACACACACACAAAAAAACCACCTTCACAAACACCAAAACAAACCTATTTCTCTTCAAAGTGGACTCTCAGAAGACAAGAGGGAATTGGATCTCTGTCTACCCAAGGGCCTTGTTTATAGGTTGGGTTCTGTGTGTTTGTTCCCAAGAGAACCAGCACACACACACAGAAATCCAGGATGCTCAGGGGATCCTGGGGTTGGGAGACACCTGCCACTGAACAACAACACTCTTTCTTTAGGCTCCACTCCCGAAGGCAGCACAACGCTTTGAGAAGCGGGGTGGGACTGGTCTGCGGAGTATGAGCATGTGCGGAAGACGGCTGGAGCAACGCCCCATCGCTGACCAACAGAACTCTGCCATGAACAGAGGCGCTCCCCCCTCCTCACTCAGCAGTCGTTGGCGCCCATCAGTGAAGCTACGGTTCTTCTTCTCACTGGGCTTCCTGAAGTCAGGGACTGTGTTGTTTGGTTCGCCACCCTTTGCCTTAGTTCATTTTGGTTCAGTTCGGTCGCTCAGTCATGTCCAATTCTTTGCGACCCCATGAACTGCAGCACGCCAGGCTTCCCTGTTCATCAACAGCTCCCAGAGCTTGCTGAAACTCATGTCCGTTGAGTCAGTGATGCCATCCAACCATGTCATCCTCTGTCGTCCCCTTCTCCTCCTGCCTTCAATCTTTCCTAGCATCAAGGTCTTTTCCAGTGTCAGTTCTTCGCATCAGTTGGCCAAAGTATTGGAGTTTCAGCTTCAGCATCAGTCTTTCCAATGAATATTCAGGACTGATTTCCTTTAGGATGGACTGGTTGGATCTCCTTGCAGTCCAAGGGACTCTCAAGAGTCTTCTCTAACACCACAGTTCAAAAGCATCAATTCTCCAGTGCTCAGCTTTCTTTATAGTCCAGCTCTCACATCCATACATGACCACTGGAAAAACCATAGCCTTGACTAGATGGACCTTTGTTGACAAAGTAATGTTTCTGCTTTTTAATATGCTTTCTAGGTTGGTCATAGCTTTTCTTCCAAGGAGTAAGCATATTTTAATTTCATGGCTGCAGTCACCATCTGCAGTGATTTTGGAGCCCAAGAAAATAACGTCTGTCATTGTTTCCATTGTTTCCCCATCTATTTGCCATGAAGTGATGGGACCGGATATCATGATCTTAGTTTTCTGAATGTTGAGTTTTAAACCAACTTTTTCACTCTGCTCTTTCACTCTCTGCCTAATGAATGCTTTTCCCACCTTGGGCAGATTCTGATCTTTGGTGAGACTCCAGCCTTAGCCCGCGACAGAGAGCGGAGCGCGGAAGAAGAGGTCATCCTCAGAGTCTGTCCTACCACAGGCCAAGGTGCAGACTTGTGTATTTCTGCACTGATCATTGTTCGCATTGGGGTGGTGGGGTGAAAGGAAGGGCCCTTGGAGAGTTCTCAAGTTCTTTTCACAATCTCTACCAGCAAAGAAGACTCTAGTCCCTGAGGTAAGTCTGGGAAATGTTACAGGACAAACCCGTGGTGGCAGAGCATACAGAGCATGGGGGTGGAGGCACAGAGCTGGTGAGAGGGCCCAAGGAGGTCTGGGCTGGGCCTCCTGTGCTTAAGAGGTCAGTGTGGAGAGAGGAGGCCTGCATGGCTCTGCTCACACTGTCCTGCCGATCTGGGCAGGAGACCTGCACTGCTACAGTTGGTGATGGTCGTCCTGGGGTTTGGGGCTGTAGCCCCAGCCGGCAGCAGAATGTTCTAGGTGTGACCCTGCTTGCAACGTATGGACTTTTCACATGTGCAGGTAGCTGTGAGGACAGGCGCTTGATGTGCTGGGGTCTCTGGCACAAGACTCAAAGTTGGAATAACGATATAAGAAAATGGAAAAATAAAACGCACCAGTTCTGAAGGGGTTGTTGATGCTGCTGCTGTTGTTTAGTGACTGTCATGTTCAACTCTTTGCGAGCCCATGGACTGCAGCATGCCAGGCTCCCCTGCCCTTCGCTATCTCTTGCGGTTTGCTCAAATTCATGTCCATTGAGTTGGTGATGCCATTCAACCATCTCATCCTCTGCCACCCCCTTTTCCCTTCCATCTTTCCCAGCGTCAGGGTGTTTTCCAATGAGTGGACTCTTCATACCAGGAGGCCAAAATATTGGAGCTTCAGCTTCAGGGATACCCCACCTCCAGATGAGCCTTGATACAGAAATAATGCTAAACCTTTCTGCTTTTATTTTTTAATGATTGTATATTACTCAATTTTATACATATATGTCTATAATTATAGACATTATTTTTTGAGATTTATTCTTTACATTGAGAAATAAGGGATCTAGTCTACTTGCTCTATTATCCACTTCCTCATCCCTCTTACATTTTCTTAGTTTTCTTGAAGTTTTCCTGTCATCTGTGGATTGATTAGAGGTTGAATGACTTTAAATACAACACAGTTTAAGCTTTGAGCCCCTCAGCTTCTCAGGCTCCTTCCAAAGCTGTGGATCTAATTTTGAATTTCCAAGATTGTGCTCAATTTCTTAAAAAAAATTTAGTCCCTCAGTTTCTTAAAAAAGTTTATGGGATTGTTTCTACAATCCCATAAACTATAGCCCACCAGTCTCCTCTGTCCATGGGATTTTCCAGGCAAGAATACTGGAGTGGGTTGCCCATTCCTTCTCCAGGGGATCTTTGCAACCCAGGGATTGAACCTGGGTCTCCTGCATTGTAGGTGGATTCTTTACCTTTGAGCCACCAAGAGGTTCCCGATTTGTCCAAGCTCCAGCCCCTCCAAATCTGGATCTGCCTTGTTAACTTTATAATGTAAAAGTTGTCATGTATGTACACAGTATAAGTATATAGCTTTTAGCTGTACTAACACTCTGTAATCACCATGCTGTAATGAGGGTGGTAGGTATGTATGTTCAGGCACTCAGTCATGTCCAACTCTCTGTAACCCTATGGACTGTAGCCCACCAGGTTCCTCTGTCCATGGGATTTTTCAGGAAAGAATACTGGAGTGGGCTGCCATTTTCTTCTCCAGAGACTCTTCCCTTCCTTCCCAGAGATCGAACCTGTTTCTCCTACATTGCAGGCAGATTCTTTACCAGCTGAGCCATTGGGAAGATGGCAATAAGCTCTATTTCTTTCTTTTTTTAAATTGGGGGTATGATTGCTTTACAATGTTGTGTTAGTTTCTGTTGTACAATCAAGTGTATCAGCTATATGTGCACATATTTGGACCTCCCATCCACCCCTTCCATCCTGCTCATCTGCATCACCACAGAGCACCAAGCTGAGCTCCCTGTGTTATATAGCATGTTCCTGCTAGCTATCTGTTTGACACATGGTAGTGTCTATATGTGAATTCCAGTCTCCCAATTCACCCTACTCTTCCCTTCTCTCCCTTGTGTCTACATGTCCATTCTCTACATCGGTGTCTCTATTTCTACCCTCAAATAAGTTCATCTGTACCATTTTTCTAGATGGCATATTAAAAAGCAGAGACATTACTTTACCAACAAAGGTCCATCTAGTTATAGCTATGGTTTTACCAGTAGCCATGTATGGATGTGAGAGTTGGACTATAAAGAAAGCTGAGGGCCGAAGAATTGATGCTTTTGAACTGTGGTGTTGGAGAAGACACTTGAGAGTCCCTTGGACTGCAAGGAGAACCAACCAGTCAATTGTAAAGGAAATCAGTCCTGAATATTCATTGGAAAGAAAATATTCATTGGATGCTGAAGCTGAAACCCCAATACTTTGGCCACTTGATGCGAAGAACTGACTCACTGGAAAAGACCCTGATGCTGGGAAAGATTGAAGGCAGGAGGAGAAGGGGACAACAGAGGGTGAGATCGTTGGATGACATCACTGACTCGATGAACATGAGTTTGAGCAAGCTCCTGGAGATGGTGATGGACAGGGAATCCTGGCGTGCTGCACTCCATTGGGTTGCAAAGAGTCGGACATGACTGAGCAACTGAACTGAACTGTACCGTTTTTCTAGATTCCACATATATGTTAATACTTATTTGGTTTTCTCATCCTGACTTACTTCACTTAGCTCTATTTCTTATTGCATCAATTGAAACTGGGCCTGTGGACTCTCATCATGAAAACTGAGTTGCTTGGCACCTGGGGAATTCTCTCCGTGTCTTCACCCTTCATCTTCTGACTTCTATCAGCTAAGTCACAATCATATTCTCTTTATTAAATATAAGGAAAGTATCCCTGCTTTGTCCCAGGTTTGATTCTATAATTTTAAACCAACCAAAGTATTTGCAATATTATATTTGTCATGTTTGAAAGTGACAAGTAAAAGTGAAAGTCACTCAGTCCTGTCCCACTCTTTGAGACCCCATGGACTATATTGTCATCTTTATGTGGATATAAATTCCTTCCAAGCCAAGCTGTTTGCTTAATTCGAGGGAGAAAGGGTCACCATGAAAGAAGCAGAGGAAGGAAGAGATTTGGGCCCGGATTTGGGGGCTGGCTCCTTCCTTCACCGAGTGTGTGGCTTTTATAAGTGATTCCTCATCCCTAGGCCTCAGTTTCTTCATCTGTGAAACTGAGATCCTAGCTGAGACCTCATCAGGCTGTGTGTGCACACAATGTAGAGAGTGAGTGCTCCGAATACTTCAGTGTTGTTATGAATACTGATCTCAGGCATCTCACACTTTATCAGATTAAGCTCATACTCCCTTTACTCTCAGTTCTATGACATTTCTTCCACTTGCTTCTCCAGCCCTTTTATTGAATTTTTTTATTGGAGCCATAGTTTTTAATTTCCAGAAACTCTTTTATACTCTTCCTCTTTTTTTTTTTTCAGTACAGCTTGTTCTGTTTTTTTGTTTTTTTGTTTTTTTATGACTGTAATACCGTCTCTCATCCTCTGAGGATATGAAGTCAACCTTTCAGGGTTCTCTTCCCTGAACTGACTATTTCCTTTGGGGAGAATTGTTCTGTGTTTATCCTGGTCCCCTTTCTCCTGTGACCTTCTTTTCCCCCAAGGTCTGCTTCGGCCGGCCTGTTCTTACGGTTTGTCAATAAAGGACTGAGCTGATGGATGAGGTGTTTTGTGGGCTTCTGCTGGTGTGTGACCATGTTTGATCTCTCGGCTTTCTCACAAATGAGGTTGATATGGGCATATTCCCTGTGGGTGAGGCCTGCCAGCCCAAGGCTTGACTTCAGCCTGTAGGGTTGGTACAGACAGACAGACTGCCTGTCCCCTAAGCATAAACTCTACCTTGAGCACTAGGAACTGTGGTTAGGTTCGCCCTCCTGTTTTTTTGGAAATCAGGACTCCAATTTCAGTCTTGGAAAAAATGAATGAAGCTTCTGCTGGCATGTGAGTAGAGAGAATAGTGTTGGGAGGGTTGATGGCCAGCTCTTTTGTACACACAGCTTTCCAGTCTTTTTTAAGATCCATACACACCAGTGTTCATGGTAGTTATTTACAACTACCAAGGTATGGGAATAGCCTTGGTAGCGGCCTCCAGTGGGTGAGTGGGTAAGAAAGATGTAGTTTAAATATACAATGGAATATCACTCAGCCATAAGAAAAGAGGGAAATGTTGCCATTTGCAGTAACATGGATAGACTTCAAAGGCATTATGCTAAATGAAAGAAGTCAGATAGAGACAAATACTGTATGACATCACTTAAATGTGGAATCTAAAAAACACAAAAGACTAGTGACTAAAACAACAAAGAAGTATAATCACAGCGACAGAGGACAAACTAGTAGTTACCAGTGGAGAGAGGGAAGAGGAAGGGGCAACATAGGATAAGGGACTTTAAAAAAGATTATGGGATTATGTGAAATCATGTGTGTGTGAACCTTTGAAAATTGTGAAGGAAATGGCAACCCACTCCAGTATTCTTGCCTGGAAAACCCCATGGACTGAGGAGCCTGGTCCATGGGGTTGCAAAGAGTCGGACATGACTGAGTGACTTCACTTCATAGAATTGAAACTAATAAACAGAATCAAAAACCCTTTTTATTTTATAATAATTTTAGATTTATGCAAGAGCTTCAAAGACAGCAAGATTAACCTTTCCTAGTGTCGACATATTACATAACCATAATATAGTTGTCAAAGCTAAGAAATGAACATTGGTACTCAGCATTAACTAAAATCTGGACTTTTTATTTGGAAGTCACCAGTTTTTCCACTAGTGCCTTCCTCCTGCTCCATGAGGCCATCCAGCACACCTCATTCATTTAATTGCTGTATCTCCCTAGTCTCTTGTAAGTTGTGATATTTATCAGTCTTCCTTGTCTTTTGTGGTTCTGGCACTTTGGTGAGCAGGAATTCTCAGTTGAGATCTGTCCAGTGTTTTCTCATGACTCTGCTGGGGTTGTGGGTTTGGGGGAAGCACACTACAGAGATGAAGTGTCCTGCTCATCATATCTGATTGCGGTACATGATATCTTCAGGACTTTTCCCTTGTTATCTTTGACCACTTGGGTTAAGTGCTGTGTGTCAGGTTTCTCCACTGTAACATACCCTCCTCCCCTTCCCATATTCTACCTGCTTTAGAAGTGAGTCACTAGATTCTGCCCACAGGTTCCAGGATAATTGCCATACTCTCTCCATGATCCACCTCCCTGACCATTCTTCCTTCGTGGATGAGGTGGTATCTCAGCCAAGTTTGGCACATTCTCTGGGTATTTGCACACAGAGGATACAGAATGTCAGGGCAGTCTTTCCCTCCACGTGCTTAATTTTTAGAATTAGAGATATATGATGGTAGTTTTTTGACTCATCCTACATGAAAAGCTACTCTGTAGTTTGAGAAAATGCCATAAACTGGAACCTCTCTGACTTCCAGTTTCCTCCTTTAAGATTTTGGCCTTGCAGAAATCCGAGACCCGATGAGATAACATAAGCAGAGTGCCTGCCCTGGGGCCTGGTGTGAGGTCCATCCTCAGTGAATGACAGTTCCCTGCTGCCTGAGCAGTCTCAGGGCTTTCCACCTCTAACATTCCAAAGTCCTGAGACTACAGTCACCAAAGCACACATGACTGTGAGCTAATTCGTTTCACTGGATAGAATTTTAAGGCAGAAAGAAAATAGGAAATCATTATTTCTGCTGCCTCTTGCCTCTATTTGATTAATCAGAGCCAGAAAGTTCTCAGTGGAGGCCATTGCTAATAAAACTGCAATATTTCTTGCAACTCAATGAGGTCTGGGTTTTCTTTTGTTAAGAGCTATGTGCTTTGCCAAAGCCTGTTTCCCCTTCATCTTTTCTAACAGAACTTCAACCTTGGTCATGGCTGTGTACCATTCCCATATCACGCAGAGGAAGATGACCTCATCTGAAGCATAAGAGAGTAGATTGCTATTGGTCTAAACCAATCAAAGCGCTTCATCCTGCATGTTGGTGATTGATTTAGGATGGATCTGTGAGCCAATCTTGATTGATGAGATGTGGGGAAAGTCCAAAGGATTCTGGGAAAGTCTTCTCCTTTGTGAGAGAGAGCCACAGGAAGGTCGTATTCCTTCTCCTTGCCCTGGATGGGCCTGTATCTGGATAGGATGTGCACAACTGTGGCCACCATCTAACAACCAAGAGGGTCAACATCCTGAAACAGTGCCAAAACATCAGGATGTTAGGGTGGAAAGATGCACAGAACCTGGGCCCTGGTGATGTTCTCAATCTGTGAGCCATTCTGCGCCAGGTATTTGCCCTTCCCTGGTCTCCTTGTTAAGTGGGACAATACATTTTCTTGAGTAAGGTGGTTAGACTTGAGTTTCTTCCTACCTAGAGCAGAAAGCAAACTTATACAGTACATTTTTGGAAAAATCCTCCTGCAAACAAGCAACCTTTTCAAAACACCTCTCCAGGGATTCTTACAGTGATGTGCTTTAAATAGCTGATGTTTTTATCTGAGAGAAAATGTGTGTGTGTGTGTGTGTGTGTGTGTGTGTATGAAGGGAGCAGGAATGTTGGGCAGAGGGGGAACCAGCTGACTAACAGAGGCAGAAGGGAGAGAAGGCTCAACCCAAGGCATCCAGAGTGCATACTCTTCCCATACGAAGGATGAAGGAGAGGAGAGGACAATTTTCATTAAGTGTGTATTGCATGCCAGGCAGTAGGAGCTCTAAACACATGGCTTTATTGAATTCCCAGGATAGGGCTGAGAGATTTCAAGTGGCTTAAAATTTAAAACATAACAAAAGTCCTGGCCCTTTACCACCCCAATCCAATTCTTTGACAAGTCTTCAGATATGTCCCAAATCCACTCACTTTTCTCCATCTCCAGGGTTACCAAGCCTTAGATCTTGGACTTCTTGCTTCCATTCTGAACTTCCCACAGGGCTCTGCATTGAGATTTCAACATTGATACAGTCAGTCGTTCACTGATTTCTGTTATGTTCTTATATCCTGAGCTCCCTTGAGAACTTGTGAGCTGGGGAGATGGGGAAGGGCTGATCAACAAAACAGGATTCAAGTTTTTCTCATCCTGTCCAGAACACCATCCAGAACCTCTTCTCTCTCAGTCTTAATGGTTAAGTTGACTATACATGGCACATGAAGTGAATTCCTGTTTAGAAAATGCCCTTGAATTGAACATAGTAGGTTGTTGTACAAATAGATTCTTAGCATGAGGACAATGCCAGGATGCAGTCTCTATGCCTGGAAAGGTCTGAGTGTTACTCACCACTCTCCCTGCAGAGAGGAAAGACTTAGCAGGTGTGGGTGTTGGGGGATGGAGAATAAATATGAAGTGCAGAGAGGCTGAGAGGGAAATCCATTAATCATGTTTGTCCGTGATTACCCAGGAGGAAGCAGCTGCTTGTCATTTGTGACAGTTAGTAATTAAACATGAGAGAGGCCCCACCATGATCTCACGTTTGAGGTCAGAAGAGGAAATGGGACAGACAGCGAATGGTGACAGGCGCAGTGCGTGGGCTGACTCATCAAAGTGGCAGCTAATTGGTAAGCGCAGCCAGGCTGGGCACCATGGTGGGCGTGTCTGCATTCCCTACATGTCCACTTAAGGGAGCTCTCTGCTGGGGGGCCAACTAGACACGGCCCACCACAATGGAGTTCACAGTCTGGATTGGGGTGGGTGGGACACGTAACCATAGCTGTGCTACTGAGCTCAGGTTTGGCTGCTCGCTGCTCAAAAGCTAATAACTCTAGAGGCAAGTGTCAGTAGAAAGGAAAGGTGCTTAAATCAGAAAATATGACAATCTGGGGAGAAGGTGGACTCACGTCCAGAGGACAGCTCTGAAGATTCTGCTCAGCCATGGCAGTTTTTAAAGGGAAAAATGGGGGCAAGAATCTGAATCATTAAGGCAGGAGGTTAAGTTCTGCATCCTTCTCCACTGCATGCAGACTGGTAGACTCTCTCCTTCAGATGTTATCTTGCCCATGTGATCTACTTTCAGGATTCCTTAAGGGGCTGTTATGGGGTAGAGAGCTAATCCTTCTTTCCTGGATTCTTCATTCTTCTTTTTAATCTAAGGAAAGAAGCAACAGGCTAGACAAGGCATGTTGCGTATTCGGGAAAGAGTAACTCGGGGAGTTAGTTTCGATTGCTTAGTGATCGCATTCCTTTACTTAGGTTTTTAAGGTTAGAGAAGACAGAAATGGGTAAACAAGAAAGGGGCAAAAGAGCTACTTTCAATTTGTCTAGTGTGGTAAATGCTGCCAGAGTTAAACTGCATAAACCAGACACTATACGCAAAGGGCTGCTGGGAGCACTTGCTGCACAGAGAGCAAGAAAAAAGAAATAGAGTGACTTTCAAGAATACTCAACTGGGAAGGAAGAGGTCACTGACAGGGGTCCACAGTTGAGAAAAAGCCCAACAGTCAACTCATGAGGACAGAATGGACCATAGATTTCTCTGCAAATTCTTCTCCTCCATGGGGGAGTTCATGGGGCTGAATTGCCTGTGAGCAAGACAAGGGTGCACTCTCAGTCTGCCCACCTAATGTCGGAGGTGTGTTTCCTGGATCAGAGGTCAGCAAACCTTTTCCCCAAAAGGGCCAGATGACAAATATTTTCAGCCTTGCAAGCCACCTAATTTATGTGGCAAATACGCGATTCTGCAGTTTGTAGTTTGAATGCAGCTGTAGACACACAGAAGCAAATGGGTGTGGCCAAGTTGGCCTGAGAACAGAAGGGTCTAAATCCTTGTTACTCCAAGCATGGTCCCTGGTCCAGTAATGTCTGCATGCCCTGGAAGCTTGTTAGAAATGCAGAATCTCAGGCCTCCCTGGGGGCCACCTGAATTAGGATCTGCTGCTCACAAGGATTGTTCCTGAGACTTCCACATATATCACTACCATATAGAGTGATCACAGTTTTGCCACCTGTAAAATGGAGAGAAAATTCATATACCCAGCACATTGGGTGGGTGAGAATTCTAAGTGTTCACAGGCTGACAATGCTAAGAGACCACTCCCCTCGGGTCTCTTCTGTCAGTGCATGTCTTCTAAGTGAGAAGGATGGCCCTTTTGTTCTAGAAGATCTTCTCAAGAATGTGTGTGCAGCAAACTTGACTGATGGGGACTGTGTCTCCCTCAGGGCAAAGGGCTGAAGTGCTCAGTGCCTGGTATAAAACATCCGGGTTCCCTGAGCTTAGGGCACCTCTTGCGTAATGTACTCCACTGCATGTGCGCGTGTGCTGGCCTTCTTCAGAGCATCTTGAGGGCAATGGGACACCAAAGGACTTACTGACGCTCTGATACTACTGTGGTTGTTAATAATAGTAATAAAGTCCTCTGATGACTCAAGAGTCTCTTGACACATCTCCCTTTCCTTCAGGAAAGGAAGTTTCCTGGATGGATCAAGGCCAAGGAACCCATCAGGTATTCTTGGCAACTTCTCCCTGCAACTCCTTTTGCTTTTAATTCCACAAGAAAGGAAGGATGGGTAGAATTTACCTTTCCTTGACCTCTGTCCTTGTCTGGTTCCTGGGAATCTCCTGTAGGATGCTCAAGGTCAGCAGTGCTAGGGTTGTGCCCTGATTCAGAGATTCCACCCCCTGGCCACCTTCTTTCTCCCTTCTAGAGTGCGTGGCCACAAACCACCAATGTACTGGAAAATGTTTTAAACCTGGGTCACAGTAGCATGGAAATGGGATGAAACATCACATCAGAGCTGGAAGCTGGCTGCTGTGTCCCCAAGAAGATTCTCTTCCAGGTGTTTTTCTTGGTAGAGGACAGAGTATCCTTGTAGTAACAAGTGGTAGGGTGACTCCAGAATCTCTACAGAGCAGGGACTCAGGATGCCAGTCTGGAGGGATGGGAGATTTGTCTTAAAACTGTTTGTTTAGCAATCACCTTCTGCTTAGCTAAAGAGCAGCTTTATGGGATGATTTTGTGATTCTAAGAGAGAATGGGAAGGACCCCCAAGCCCACCCTGTGGGGGTACCACTCTGTAATAGAAAGTTCAAAAACTAATAAACAGAATCAAAAACCCTTTTTATTTTATAATAATTTTAGATTTATGCAAGAGCTTCAAAGACAGCAAGATTAACCTTTCCTAGTGTCGACATATTACATAACCATAATATAGTTGTCAAAGCTAAGAAATGAACATTGGTACTCAGCATTAACTAAAATCTGGACTTTTTATTTGGAAGTCACCAGTTTTTCCACTAGTGCCTTCCTCCTGCTCCATGAGGCCATCCAGCACACCTCATTCATTTAATTGCTGTATCTCCCTAGTCTCTTGTAAGTTGTGATATTTATCAGTCTTCCTTGTCTTTTGTGGTTCTGGCACTTTGGTGAGCAGGAATTCTCAGTTGAGATCTGTCCAGTGTTTTCTCATGACTCTGCTGGGGTTGTGGGTTTGGGGGAAGCACACTACAGAGATGAAGTGTCCTGCTCATCATATCTGATTGCGGTACATGATATCTTCAGGACTTTTCCCTTGTTATCTTTGACCACTTGGGTTAAGTGCTGTGTGTCAGGTTTCTCCACTGTAACATACCCTCCTCCCCTTCCCATATTCTACCTGCTTTAGAAGTGAGTCACTAGATTCTGCCCACAGGTTCCAGGATAATTGCCATACTCTCTCCATGATCCACCTCCCTGACCATTCTTCCTTCGTGGATGAGGTGGTATCTCAGCCAAGTTTGGCACATTCTCTGGGTATTTGCACACAGAGGATACAGAATGTCAGGGCAGTCTTTCCCTCCACGTGCTTAATTTTTAGAATTAGAGATATATGATGGTAGTTTTTTGACTCATCCTACATGAAAAGCTACTCTGTAGTTTGAGAAAATGCCATAAACTGGAACCTCTCTGACTTCCAGTTTCCTCCTTTAAGATTTTGGCCTTGCAGAAATCCGAGACCCGATGAGACAACATAAGCAGAGTGCCTGCCCTGGGGCCTGGTGTGAGGTCCATCCTCAGTGAATGACAGTTCCCTGCTGCCTGAGCAGTCTCAGGGCTTTCCACCTCTAACATTCCAAAGTCCTGAGACTACAGTCACCAAAGCACACATGACTGTGAGCTAATTCGTTTCACTGGATAGAATTTTAAGGCAGAAAGAAAATAGGAAATCATTATTTCTGCTGCCTCTTGCCTCTATTTGATTAATCAGAGCCAGAAAGTTCTCAGTGGAGGCCATTGCTAATAAAACTGCAATATTTCTTGCAACTCAATGAGGTCTGGGTTTTCTTTTGTTAAGAGCTATGTGCTTTGCCAAAGCCTGTTTCCCCTTCATCTTTTCTAACAGAACTTCAACCTTGGTCATGGCTGTGTACCATTCCCATATCACGCAGAGGAAGATGACCTCATCTGAAGCATAAGAGAGTAGATTGCTATTGGTCTAAACCAATCAAAGCGCTTCATCCTGCATGTTGGTGATTGATTTAGGATGGATCTGTGAGCCAATCTTGATTGATGAGATGTGGGGAAAGTCCAAAGGATTCTGGGAAAGTCTTCTCCTTTGTGAGAGAGAGCCACAGGAAGGTCGTATTCCTTCTCCTTGCCCTGGATGGGCCTGTATCTGGATAGGATGTGCACAACTGTGGCCACCATCTAACAACCAAGAGGGTCAACATCCTGAAACAGTGCCAAAACATCAGGATGTTAGGGTGGAAAGATGCACAGAACCTGGGCCCTGGTGATGTTCTCAATCTGTGAGCCATTCTGCGCCAGGTATTTGCCCTTCCCTGGTCTCCTTGTTAAGTGGGACAATACATTTTCTTGAGTAAGGTGGTTAGACTTGAGTTTCTTCCTACCTAGAGCAGAAAGCAAACTTATACAGTACATTTTTGGAAAAATCCTCCTGCAAACAAGCAACCTTTTCAAAACACCTCTCCAGGGATTCTTACAGTGATGTGCTTTAAATAGCTGATGTTTTTATCTGAGAGAAAATGTGTGTGTGTGTGTGTGTGTGTGTGTGTGTATGAAGGGAGCAGGAATGTTGGGCAGAGGGGGAACCAGCTGACTAACAGAGGCAGAAGGGAGAGAAGGCTCAACCCAAGGCATCCAGAGTGCATACTCTTCCCATACGAAGGATGAAGGAGAGGAGAGGACAATTTTCATTAAGTGTGTATTGCATGCCAGGCAGTAGGAGCTCTAAACACATGGCTTTATTGAATTCCCAGGATAGGGCTGAGAGATTTCAAGTGGCTTAAAATTTAAAACATAACAAAAGTCCTGGCCCTTTACCACCCCAATCCAATTCTTTGACAAGTCTTCAGATATGTCCCAAATCCACTCACTTTTCTCCATCTCCAGGGTTACCAAGCCTTAGATCTTGGACTTCTTGCTTCCATTCTGAACTTCCCACAGGGCTCTGCATTGAGATTTCAACATTGATACAGTCAGTCGTTCACTGATTTCTGTTATGTTCTTATATCCTGAGCTCCCTTGAGAACTTGTGAGCTGGGGAGATGGGGAAGGGCTGATCAACAAAACAGGATTCAAGTTTTTCTCATCCTGCCCAGAACACCATCCAGAACCTCTTCTTTCTCAGTCTTAATGGTTAAGTTGACTATACATGGCACATGAAGTGAATTCCTGTTTAGAAAATGCCCTTGAATTGAACATAGTAGGTTGTTGTACAAATAGATTCTTAGCATGAGGACAATGCCAGGATGCAGTCTCTATGCCTGGAAAGGTCTGAGTGTTACTCACCACTCTCCCTGCAGAGAGGAAAGACTTAGCAGGTGTGGGTGTTGGGGGATGGAGAATAAATATGAAGTGCAGAGAGGCTGAGAGGGAAATCCATTAATCATGTTTGTCCGTGATTACCCAGGAGGAAGCAGCTGCTTGTCATTTGTGACAGTTAGTAATTAAACATGAGAGAGGCCCCACCATGATCTCACGTTTGAGGTCAGAAGAGGAAATGGGACAGACAGCGAATGGTGACAGGCGCAGTGCGTGGGCTGACTCATCAAAGTGGCAGCTAATTGGTAAGCGCAGCCAGGCTGGGCACCATGGTGGGCGTGTCTGCATTCCCTACATGTCCACTTAAGGGAGCTCTCTGCTGGGGGGCCAACTAGACACGGCCCACCACAATGGAGTTCACAGTCTGGATTGGGGTGGGTGGGACACGTAACCATAGCTGTGCTACTGAGCTCAGGTTTGGCTGCTCGCTGCTCAAAAGCTAATAACTCTAGAGGCAAGTGTCAGTAGAAAGGAAAGGTGCTTAAATCAGAAAATATGACAATCTGGGGAGAAGGTGGACTCACGTCCAGAGGACAGCTCTGAAGATTCTGCTCAGCCATGGCAGTTTTTAAAGGGAAAAATGGGGGCAAGAATCTGAATCATTAAGGCAGGAGGTTAAGTTCTGCATCCTTCTCCACTGCATGCAGACTGGTAGACTCTCTCCTTCAGATGTTATCTTGCCCATGTGATCTACTTTCAGGATTCCTTAAGGGGTTGTTATGGGGTAGAGAGCTAATCCTTCTTTCCTGGATTCTTCATTCTTCTTTTTAATCTAAGGAAAGAAGCAACAGGCTAGACAAGGCATGTTGCGTATTCGGGAAAGAGTAACTCGGGGAGTTAGTTTCGATTGCTTAGTGATCGCATTCCTTTACTTAGGTTTTTAAGGTTAGAGAAGACAGAAATGGGTAAACAAGAAAGGGGCAAAAGAGCTACTTTCAATTTGTCTAGTGTGGTAAATGCTGCCAGAGTTAAACTGCATAAACCAGACACTATACGCAAAGGGCTGCTGGGAGCACTTGCTGCACAGAGAGCAAGAAAAAAGAAATAGAGTGACTTTCAAGAATACTCAACTGGGAAGGAAGAGGTCACTGACAGGGGTCCACAGTTGAGAAAAAGCCCAACAGTCAACTCATGAGGACAGAATGGACCATAGATTTCTCTGCAAATTCTTCTCCTCCATGGGGGAGTTCATGGGGCTGAATTGCCTGTGAGCAAGACAAGGGTGCACTCTCAGTCTGCCCACCTAATGTCGGAGGTGTGTTTCCTGGATCAGAGGTCAGCAAACCTTTTCCCCAAAAGGGCCAGATGACAAATATTTTCAGCCTTGCAAGCCACCTAATTTATGTGGCAAATACGCGATTCTGCAGTTTGTAGTTTGAATGCAGCTGTAGACACACAGAAGCAAATGGGTGTGGCCAAGTTGGCCTGAGAACAGAAGGGTCTAAATCCTTGTTACTCCAAGCATGGTCCCTGGTCCAGTAATGTCTGCATGCCCTGGAAGCTTGTTAGAAATGCAGAATCTCAGGCCTCCCTGGGGGCCACCTGAATTAGGATCTGCTGCTCACAAGGATTGTTCCTGAGACTTCCACATATATCACTACCATATAGAGTGATCACAGTTTTGCCACCTGTAAAATGGAGAGAAAATTCATATACCCAGCACATTGGGTGGGTGAGAATTCTAAGTGTTCACAGGCTGACAATGCTAAGAGACCACTCCCCTCGGGTCTCTTCTGTCAGTGCATGTCTTCTAAGTGAGAAGGATGGCCCTTTTGTTCTAGAAGATCTTCTCAAGAATGTGTGTGCAGCAAACTTGACTGATGGGGACTGTGTCTCCCTCAGGGCAAAGGGCTGAAGTGCTCAGTGCCTGGTATAAAACATCCGGGTTCCCTGAGCTTAGGGCACCTCTTGTGTAATGTACTCCACTGCATGTGCAGGTGTGCTGGCCTGCTTCAGAGCATCTTGAGGGCAATGGGACACCAAAGGACTTACTGATGCTCTGATACTACTGCGGTTGTTAATAATAGTAATAAAGTCCTCTGATGACTCAAGAGTCTCTTGACACATCTCCCTTTCCTTCAGGAAAGGAAGTTTCCTGGATGGATCAAGGCCAAGGAACCCATCAGGTATTCTTGGCAACTTCTCCCTGCAACTCCTTTTGCTTTTAATTCCACAAGAAAGGAAGGATGGGTAGAATTTACCTTTCCTTGACCTCTGTCCCTGTCTGGTTCCTGGGAATCTCCTGTAGGATGCTCAAGGTCAGCAGTGCTAGGGTTGTGCCCTGATTCAGAGATTCCACCCCCTGGCCACCTTCTTTCTCCCTTCTAGAGTGCGTGGCCACAAACCACCAATGTACTGGAAAATGTTTTAAACCTGGGTCACAGTAGCATGGAAATGGGATGAAACATCACATCAGAGCTGGAAGCTGGCTGCTGTGTCCCCAAGAAGATTCTCTTCCAGGTGTTTTTCTTGGTAGAGGACAGAGTATCCTTGTAGTAACAAGTGGTAGGGTGACTCCAGAATCTCTACAGAGCAGGGACTCAGGATGCCAGTCTGGAGGGATGGGAGATTTGTCTTAAAACTGTTTGTTTAGCAATCACCTTCTGCTTAGCTAAAGAGCAGCTTTATGGGATGATTTTGTGATTCTAAGAGAGAATGGGAAGGACCCCCAAGCCCACCCTGTGGGGGTACCACTCTGTAATAGAAAGTTCATGAAGTTTGAACTTCAGCAGACAGTTCAAATCTTGACTCTACCACCAGCTAGGTAAGTGGCCTCAGGCAAATTATAGGTCCTCCAAGGAGTTTGTTTTGCTTATCCCTAAAATGCACATATTGCATAGAATAACAGTTACGTCAAGTTCCTGGCAGAAAGTGTACCTGGAATAAGCTCTGGCCTCTCTTGGGACTCCTGGGGGAGGAGCAGGCTGGAGCACTGCCCACTCGGTTCCCTCCATGCCTGATCTTTGTTGCAGCTTCCGGGAAGGTCACTGCTGGCTATTTGACCAGGCCTGCAGTAGACTGAGTGAGCAGGCACAGAGGGGGAGGGCTTACTCAGAGGGTAGGTGATGGAGACTGTTGTCTGCAGAGCTCAAGCTTCAAAATGTGTGGGAAGAGCTTCATGAGGTGAGAAGAGATGCCTTGCTTTGTGAGAACTATGGCTTTGCATGGCACTTCACGAGTTACCATGTGCACACCTTCAACCAGAGCCCCAGAGTTGACCTTCATAAATGCTACTTGAGAAAGGCAGTGCAGGAATTACCAGGCCCTGCTCAGGAGTGCAGAAACTGACATTCAAAAATGTAAGGACTTGCGAAGAGCCTGCCAGTGGTTCCACACAGTGAAAGGTGGGGCTGTGATTTGAAGCCAAGTCTTCCACTCCAAGGCATCTCTTGCTGGGCCAGTATCAGATTGGGTGGGCTTGTGCCCACTCCAGAGAGGACCAGTGTGTCCAGTGGGGAACAGCTTCCCAGCCATCACTGGAGACATGGAGATGTGGAAACCATTGTCTGATATCTGTGCAAGCTGAGGACCCTGGAAAGGGAAGTGGACCAACCTATGATGGGAATTGAGGTGAGTCTGAAGGAAGGGGGTCCCTAAAGGAAGCTGAAAGATCAGACCTGGCAAGGGGGCCAGGGGGCATCAGAAGGCGGGGACCCAGGGACACTGTGTCGCTGCATCGGACCTTCCCAGGACCAGTCACATCTTGTACTTTTAGAAGGTGAGGGAGGAGGCAGAAGGGCAAGAACTGAGTTGCCTGCAGCTCAAGAGCTCTGCATTGGAACCACCATTAAAAGAGCTGATTTTCCATGTCCTGGTTATTATAAACAGTGCTGTGATGAACATTGGGGTACACGTGTCTCTTTCAATTCTGGTTTCCTCGGTGTGTGGGGAGGGAGGAGGGAGGGGGTTCAGGATGGGGAACACATGTATACCTGTGGTGGATTCATGTTGATGTATGGCAAAACCAATACAATATTGTAAAGTAATTAACCTCCAATTAAAATAAATAAATTTATATATATATATAAAAAGCTGATTTTAACAAGTCCAAACTGTGTCTCTACAGGCTGGAAAGAGAGAAAAGGGTGGACGCCAATGTTCTGGCAGAAGCCTGGAGGTCATAACTCATGGTGGCCAGGAACCATGATGGTCAACACAGCAGACAGGTGACAATAACTCTGGGCACCGACGCTTCCTAGTGACGCTCCTTTTTCCCACTAGCGGAGAGGGGCCCTTCTGGTTAACGTGAAAGTACTTTGTGGTCACTCAAGCAAATCTGGAGACAATTTTGGACAATATAATGACGGTAATTCTGTCAGTAAGTGGGAAGGGACTTCCAGCATGTGTCTTGGAGTTTACTAATACTATGAAAGTGAAAGTCACTCAGTCATGTCCGACTCTTTGTGACCCCATGGACTATATACAGTCCATGGAGTTTTCCAGGCCAGAATACTAGAGTGGGTAGCCTTTCCCTTCTCCCGGGGATCTTCCCAACCCAGGGATCGAACCCAGGTCTCCCGCATGGCAGGCAGATTCTTTACCAGCTGAGCTGCAAGGGAAGCCCAAGAATACTGGAGTGGGTAGCCTAACCCTTCTCCAGTGGATCTTCCTGACCCAGGAATTGAACTGGGGTCTCCTGCATTGCAGGCAGATTCTTTACCAACTAAGGTATGAGGGAAGCCCATTACTATTATTATAAACGTGAGTAATTTTTACTTATTGGCACGAGAAGACTGAAATATATTTCAGTGGAAATGGGAAAGCCCTGTCAATGTTACCAGTTTACAGCTTGCCCCTCTGTGCCTAAATCTCAAATCATAAGGTGACTCCTCATGCAAGTTCTTCCTTGGGCACATATTTCTTTTATCGGATTGCTTTTTTGACAACTGGCTTGGGGCTCTGTACTCTGGGAATGGGGGTTTGGATGAGGGAGGAGGGAAAATTCATCTGGAACTCGAGACTCAGGTGATATGTCTCTAAAGGGGATGGGAAGGGGACTGGGTCCTTCACTGGTGGATCAGGAAGAGGCAGCCTCTGGGAAACCACTGGGACAGGGAGAGAAAGGAGAAAAAAAGCCTGGGGGATGGCAGTGGGGCCAGATAGGTGACTGCCAAAAGCAAGCTTCACCCACTTGGAGAGTTTGTGTTGGACTTGCTTTTTATCTCATTCACCCCCAAATTATTAGTCGTTGGTTAGTCACTAACTTGTGTCCTCCTCTTTTGCGACCCCATGGACTGGAGCCCACCAGGCTCCTCTGTCCATGGGGATTCTCCGGGCAAGAATACTGGAGTGGGTTGCCATTTTCTTCCCCAGGGGATCTTCCTGACTCAGGGATGAAATCCAGCTCTACCTATATTTGCAGGTGGAGTCTTTACCACTGAGCTACCTGGGGAGTCCAAATAAATGAGTGCCTCCTGTGAAACAGGTGCTTTCAGGACTGCATATGGGAAGTGTGAGGAGGAAGTTAAGGAATCTGTACAGTAGAGCGAATACTGTTCATTTGCACCCATGTGTGTGCTGTAGGGTTTGAGTGGTAATTTGAGGAAATTTTAAGAGTGTTTTTCTTTAGGTGGACAATTTTCTGTATTTTCCTCCATTAAATAGATTGTATCTTTGCGTGTGTGAAATAACGATGAGATGATCATAGTGATGATGATGGAGATGGTGGTGCTGATAGTGGTGGTGATGATGGTGATGGTGATGATAACGATGATGGTAACGCTGCTGCTGCTGCTTCTGATGATGATGACAATGGCAATGGGGATCATGACAGCGGTGGTGATGATGGTGATGATGGTGGTGCGGTGGTGAATATGGTGATGATAATGATGATAATGATGATGGTGATGATGACAACATGAACTGTGATCAAGTTGGACTGAGCCTTAAATTGCCAAGCTTGGTTTTATTCTGTGGGCAAAGGAAACACATCACTGACTTGATATACTCCCTACATCCCTGCCCCCAGTCTCTTTTGTCTCTTGAAATTTGACTCTAAGGGGACATTGCCCATCTCACCCAACCATGAATAAGAACAAAGTTGTAAGAAGGAATCTCCAAGAAATAGTTTATTCTGAACAAGGAACAAGGCTGACTTGAACAGAGCCAGGAAATCCAGTGTCTCGGGCTACTTCCAGCTCCTGCCCCTAATTCATGAACTCAGTCCAGTGAGACACCCTCAGTGAAGCCACGGTCACAGTGAAGAGAGAAGCAGCCCCATCATTTCCTGCAGGGGACAGGATGGTGCCCACAGGGAACAAAGAATGAAAAGTATACAAAACAGTGGACATGTGGACAATACCATCTAGAAACAGCCTGGGTTTGAAGGAGGAAAACAAGGATCATTTCTTTCCTTTTTTCAAATAAAAACATAAACCACATGATATATGAGAATGTCTCTTAAGAAATCTAAGAGGTTTATGATGTAAATAGTGAAAGTTGGATAAAAATAAAAAACACAACTGAACTTTTCACAGGACTGTACAGATATCAGAGACTCCAGAAAGATGAGTTCAAAGAATCTAAAACAGCAGGCTTGTTTCTACAGAAAACTGACCTGCCCAATGAGTGAAACAAGAAAGTTTCTTGAAATTATGTTGATTATGATGTTGACAAAAAACTGCTACAAAGTAGTTTGGGTTTGTCACACACAGGATCTTAATTAACCTTTTAACAACCCCAGGGGTTAGTTTTTTTAATCCCTATTTTAAAATGAGAAAACTGACACTGAAGTGATTATGTGATTGCCTGAGGTCTTCCGGTTAGTAAACAGCAGGGCTGGATTCCGATCACAGTCCTGATTCCAAGTCTAAGCTTTTGTTGCTAAAAGCATCTCCCAGTTCAAAAACAAAATGCTCCCTGAACAGATCATCAAGTAGTTTGCTCTTAGCGGGAGTCCACCATCCTCCTAGAGTAAACTTTCTAGCCAACTGGGCTTCCTAGTTTTTCAGTGTGGAGCAGCCTTCTTGATGGCAATTGGAGACCCTCTTTAAGATGGTGCTGATGAGATGATGTCACTCCCTTCCAGGAAAGGAAAATTGGATGGAGACAGAGACTTGGAGTTCTGCCATGGGACTGGGTTTTGGGAGGGACTCTGCTGACATTCTTTAGGGGTGACCGATGGTCAGTGACTTGACCTTTTGAATGGGCATCGTCCTGCCATCCCAGCACCAGGGGTGGGGTGGGAGTGGAGACCTGCTGAAATTAGTGATGGGGACAGTGGCAGGCCAACTTAGAACGTCAGAAAGACTGGCCCGGCAGAGGAGGCAAAAGAGGACACTTCCGGTTTTGCTCTATTGGGGGATCATGTTTCCATGGCAGGGCAAATGCATCAGACTATTAAAGGCTGCGTTTTCAAAAGTATGCTCTGAAGACCAGGGTAGACCGAATTGCAAAGTTGTGATGGTCTAGTTGCTTTAGGGGATGGGAGTGCACTCCAAATAGTAAGGTTCTATTTTGCCTGTATAAACAATGTCATAAATGTCAAAGATTTTGCATGTCCACTACCCAACTGGATTCTTCTGATAACTTTGTAATCAGAGGTGAGGCATAGAGCTGTGTAACTCCTTTGACAGATGTGGAAAACTGAGGCACAGAAAGGGCAAGGCTTGTCCACAGATGTGCAGGGAATTAGCTGGGCAGCTGGGACCAGAACCCAGGCTCCCCAGCTCTAAGCCCAGGGCTTTCTCTGCATCTGATATTATTTGGGGTGAGATGGGGACCATCGCGGCAGAGAGGGAATTTCGGTGGGCAGGGCAGAGGTGTGTGTAGTCCCGCTGGAAGCCGCAGGTGGTGGCTTAGCTGCTGCAGCCACGAGAACAGGCATGGGCCAGAATGTTGTTGTTACACCCGTCCTGGAGCTTGCCCTGGGCCTGGCTCCCGGCTCGGCCTTCCGGGTCTGAGAGCTGGCCGCCCTGCCCCTGCTGCTTCCTCAGCCTGCAAACAAGCATAGCACAGACCCAGTTAGTGATGCGGAGCAGGGGATGTCCAGGCACAGAAGGGAACCAGAGAGACCAAGGAGACTTGCAGGAGCAGAATGCTGTGCCTGGGAGCCCACAGGCTGGGTCCACACCCAGCTCAGCTGGCTCTGATGAGTTACGTAACCCCCAAAGCCTCGGTCTCTTTATCTGTAAAAATGGAGATAATAATTCCTACCTCATGGCTCCTTGTGAAATCCACAGGAGATCACGTATATAATTTCCAAGTTCACACAGTAGGTAGAGGGTGAGCCCCACACATCATTCATGTATATATAAGTAGTGAATGCCCACTGGTGGACCAGCCATCATGTCCAGGAGCAGAGGAAGCCCTGGCCAGCAAAACAGTTAGAGTGTCTGTCCTCATCAAGTTTACCACCCGATGGGGGAGATGGATATAGATCAAATGATCTCACAAAGGTAATTATAGGGGAATGGAATGCAAAAGTAGGAAGTTAAGAGACACCTGGAGTAAGGGGCGAATTTGGCCTTGGAGTACAAAAACGAAGCAGGGCAAAGGCTAACAAGAGTTTTGCCAAGAGAACGCACTGGTCATAGCAAACACCTTCTTTCAACAACACAAGAGAAGACTCTACACATGGATATCACCAGATGGTCAATACCGATATCAGATTGATTATATTTTTTGCAGCCGAAGGTGGAGAGGCTCTATACAGTCAGCAAAAACAAGACCAGGAGTTGACTATGGCTTGGATCATGAACTCCCTATTGCCAAATTGAGACTTAAATTGAAGAAAGTAGGGAAAACCACCAGACCATTCAGGTATGACCTAAATAAAATCCTTTACGATTATACAGTGGAAGTGACAAATAGATTCAAGAGATTAGATCTGATAGAGTGCCTGAAGGACTATGGACAGAGGTTCGTGACACTGTATAGGAGCCAGTGATCAAGACCATCTCCAAGAAAAAGAAATGCAAAAAGGCAAAATAGTTGTCTGAGGAGGCCTTACAAATGGCTGAGAAAAGAAGAGAAGCTAAAGGCAAAGGAGAAAAGGAAAGATATACCCATTTGAATGCACAGTTTCAAAGAACAGCAAGGAGAGATAAGAAAGCCTTCCTCTGTGATCAATGCAAAGAAATAGAGGAAAATAACAGAACGGGAATGACTAGAGATCTCTTCAAGAAAATTAGAGATACCAAGGGAACATTTCATTCAAAGATGAGCTCAATAAAGGACAGAAAGGGTATGGACCTAACAGAAGCAGAAGATATTAAGAAGTGGTGGCAAGAATACACAGAACTGTACAAAAAAGATCTTCACGACCAAGATAATCACAATGGTGTGATCACTCACCTAGAGCCAGACATCCTGGAATGTGAAGTCAGGTGGGCCTTAGAAAGCATCACTATGAACAAAGCTAGTGGAGGTGATGGAATTCCAGTGGAGCTATTTCAAATCCTGAAAGATGATGCTGTGAAAGTGCTGCACTCAATATGCCAGCAAATTTGGAAAAGTCAGCAATGGCCACAGGACTGGAAAAGGTCAGTTTTCATTCCACTTACTTGGCAGGAGGCTAAAGGGAACCAGAGAGGATGGGATTGAAAAGTTGGCTTAAAGCTCAACATTCAGAAAACGAAGATCATGGCATCTGGTCCCATCACTTCATGGGAAATAGATGGGGAAACAGTGGAAACAGTGTCAGACTTTATTTTGGGGGGCTCCAAAATCACTGCAGATGGTGACTGTGGCTATGAAATTAAAAGACGCTTACTCCTTGGAAGAAAAGTTATGAGCAACCTAGATAGTATATTCAAAAGCAGAGACATTACTTTGCTGACTAAGGTCCGTCTAGTCAAGGCTATGGTTTTTCCAGTAGTCATGTATGGATGTGAGAGTTGGACTGTGAAGAAGGCTGAGCG
>SJYX01024881.1:527630-543479 GCA_006410675.1 Oreotragus oreotragus
TGGAAAAGACTCTGATGCTGGGAGGGATTGGTGGCAGGAGGAGAAGGGGACGACAGAGGATGAGATGGCTGGATGGCATCACGGACTCGATGGACGTGTCTGAGTGAACTCTGGGAGTTGGTGATGGACAGGGAGGCCTGGCGTGCTGTGATTCATGGGGTCGCAAAGAGTCGGACACGACTGAGCGACTGAACTGAATTGAACTGAAATCACTGCAGATGGTGACTGCAGCCATGAAATTAAAAGATGCTTATTCCTTGGAAGGAAAGCTGTGACCAACCTAGACAGCATATTAAAAAAGAGAGACATTGCTTTGCCAACAAAGGTCTGTCTAGTCAAAGCTTTGTTTTTCCAGTAGGCATGTATGGATGTGAGAGTTGGACTATAAAGAAAGCTGAGCACCAAAGAATTGATGCTTTTGAACTGTGGTATTGGAGAACTCTTGAGAGTCTCTTGGACTGCAAGGAGATACAATCAGTCAATTGTAAAGGAAATCAGTCCTGAATGTTCATTGGAAGGACTGATGCTGAAGCTGAAACTCCAATACTTTGTCACCTGATGGGAAGAACTGATTCACTAGAAAAGACCGTGATGCTGGGAAAGATTGAAGGCGGGAGGAGAAGGGGACGACAGAGGATGAGATGGTTGGATGGCAACACCAATTTGATGGACATGAGTTTGAGCAAGCTCTGGGAGTTGGTGATGGATAGGGAAGCCTGGTGTGCTACAGTCCATGGGGTCTCAAAGAGTCAGACAGGACTGAGCGACTGAACTGATCTCACAAAGAAATACCTGAACAGATGAGCACCCAGACTTATAAAATACTCCACGACAAACAGTGTTGAGGGAGTTCAATTCTTAAAAAAATTTTTTTCTTCAAGTATAATTGATTTGTGTTGTGTTAGCTTCTGGTGTACAGTAAAGTGACTCAGTTATATATCTCTACTTGTCTATGCATATGTTCTTTTCCATATTCTCTTCCACTGTGGCTTATCACAGGATGCTGAATGCCTTGGTCATTTATCTGTTCTATGCATACTAGTTTACATCTGCTAATCCCAGACTCCTGATTTATCCCTCCTCCCTTCCTTCAGCCTTTGGTAACCGTCAGTTTATTTTCTATGTCTGTGAGTCTGTTTCTGTTTTGTAAATAAGTTCCTTTGTATCATAGTTAGATTTTGCATGTAAGTGATATCACATGACATTTGTCTGTCTCTGTTTAAGTGACTTCACTAGGCATGATGATCTCCAGGTCCATCCATACTGCTGGAAAGGGCATTTTCATTCCTTTTTTATGGCTGAGCAATATTCCATTGCATATATACATGCCACGTCTTCTTTATCCCTTCGTCTGCTGATGGACATTTAGGCTGTCTTGGCTATTGTAAATAGTGCTGCTGCGAACACTGGGGAGCCGGGTTCTCTCTGGATATATACCCAGGAGTGGGATTGCTAGCTCATATGGCAACTCTATTTTTAGTTTTTAAGGCTCCTCCTTAAAAATAGTGGCTGTACCAATCTACCTTGAGGGAGCAGGGATGTGAACACTGCATTCCCTAACAGCTGGCAACCTGGCTGCCTTCCACGCGATTGTGGAGGTCAGCATCCTTCCCTTTCTGATCTCATCAAGTTCAGGATCATGCCCTAAACCACAGCTGTCATGGCGTGTAGGCCAAAACATGAAGCTGAGACACTGAGGGAGGCAACGAGAAGTATGAGACCAGGGAAGAGCTCAGCTCAAACCCTGAATCTCAACACCAGCCACTAGAGTCAAGGGGTCAAGCTGTCTAGCTTCTGAGCCTCAGTTTCCCGATCTATCACTGGGGACTATATCACTGACTTGGCAGGAGGCTAAAGGGAATCAGAGAGGATGGGCATGAAATATCTGGTACAGAGCTGGAAGTAATCATATTACTAGAGTTCTACCTTGTTCTGAAAGACACGGGTTTCAGCCAGAACATACCTTTTACATTAGCATGTTCTGTCAGACAGAGTCCAGGCCTACTGCTTGATTTAAATGAAAGAGCTGTTTCACCCAACAAACTTCTGTGTGTGCTTGTTACGTGCAGAGAACTGTGGATGACCCTCAGATGAACACACACACAGCCTCAGATGGATCACACTTTGTGTGTGTGTGTGTGTGTGTGTGTCTGGTGGGGTTGCTCTGTGTGTGTGTGTGTGTGTGTGTATGGTGGGGTTGCTCTGTGTGTGTGTGTATGGTGGGGTTGCTCTGTGTGTGCGTTGTGGTGGGGATGCTCTGTGTGTGTGTGTGTGTGTGTGTGTGTATGGTGGGGATGCTCTGTGTGTGTGAATCGTGGGGATGCTCTCTGTGTTTGTGGTGGGGATGCTCTGTGTATGTGTGTGTTGTGGTGGGGATGCTCTGTGTGTGTGTGTGTGTGTGTGTTGTGGTGGGGATGCTGTGTGTGTGTGTGTGTGTGTGATGCGGATGCTGTATGTGTGTGTGTGTGTGTGTGTATTGTGGGGATGCTCTGTGTGTGTGTGTATGATGTGGATACTGTGTGTATGTATGATGTGGATGCTATATGTATGTGGTATGTATTATGGGGATGCTGTATGTGTGTGTGTATGATGCAGATATTGTGTGTGTGTGAGATGCGGATGCTGTATGTGTGTGTGTGTGGTGTGTATTATGGGGATGCTGTGTGTGTGTGTTAGTGTGTGTATGATGAGGATACTGTGTGTGTGTGTATTATGGGGATGCTGTGTGTGTGTGTGTGTGTGGTGGGGATGCTCTGTGTGTGTGTATGTGTGTGTGTGTATGTAGTGGGGACACCTAGTGTTTGGAACCATGCTAGTATTTGAGCAAGTCCTTCAGCCAATGCTGAAATACCAGCAGCAACACAGTAGTTTATAAGATAGGGAATTTGGTGGCTGTTGCTTCCTGTCCTTTGTCTACTTGCAGGAACTAGGACCAAGTGTGCAGTCCATCTTCCTCTGAGGCTTGCAGCCCTCCAGGTGGGACAACTGGGAAAGGCAGTCAGGATAAAACACATAATCCTAGTGGAGGAGAGGTCAGGACCAAGGTGACAGAGCTGGGATCTAAAGGACAAAGTGGGCAAGGAAGGGAGAGTCTAGGGGAAGAGGCTGGTCGGATTTCACCTGCAAGTGTGGGATTGTCTGAGAATCTTGCTCCTGTTTTCTTATTCCCTCCCCTTCACTCAGAAAGACTCTCTCAGGCATCTCTGGAGAGAAAATCAGATCAGAAATAGGGAAAACTCAAATGACAAGAAAGCTATGGAAGTGAAAAGGAAATTGTTTTACTTACAAAGTAGGACATTGCTGCTTGGTTCACATCTGTGATGTTGCATAATTCTCCAGGTATATCGCAAGATAAAGATGAATGCCATTAAGATTTTCTTTTAACATAGCATAGATAGCATTACTATCTCTAGACTTCTGTACTCTCTGATTATAATGCAAAATAAGGCTTCAAAAGCTGCTTAATAAAGAGTGGAGCATCTGGAAGAGGAAGCCCCAGTAATGGAGAGATGGAGTCTGAAGTCTTGTGTAGATCAAGGAAGGCTTCCTGCAGGAGGCAGCTTTTGAGCTGGGCTTTAAGGACTGGTGTGGAATGTGGGTAGCTGGAAGGAGGGAAGAAATTTGAAATGAAAGGACACCAGTGCAGTAAGGCACAGAAAGTAAAATAAATACATAAATAAATAAATAAAATCCAGGGTGGATCAGAGTCTCTTTTGGAGCTGTGTAATTTCAGCCACTTCAGCTCCTCCTCTTGGACTGCTGCTGCTGCTGCTGAGTCGCTTCAGTCGTGTCCGACTCTGTGCGACCCCATAGACGGCAGCCCATCAGGCTCTGTGGCTGGCCATTTCCTTCTCCAATGCATGAAAGTGAAAAATGAAAGGGAAGTTGCTCAGTTGTGTCTGACTCTTAGCGACCCCATGGACTGCAGCCTACCAGGCTCCCATCCATGGGATTTTCCAGGCAAGAGTACTGGAGTGGGGTGCCATTGCCTTCTCTGCCTCTTGGACAGAGCTGTTTTAAAGATAACTGGCTGTTTCAAGTCTCCCCTCTTCTATGGAGGGTCGTATGTGCAACGAGATGACCTGAGTGCTGGGGGCTTCGAACAGTAAGTGAATGAGATGTGAGTCACACCGCTTGCAACTTACCACCAGGCTCAGTGTGAGATGAGGAGACAGAACCAAAAATGAAAGACCCCCTCTAGACACCCACCCATCCCCCTACAGGCCTACAGAAATGGATTCTGATCTAGGTTTTGGAGGCTCCAAAGCCTGCTTTCTTCTCTCTGCATCTACAGTCCCACCCACCTACCAACCATTCACCATCCTTCTACCCATCCACTTTCTCTTCACCTATCCATATACTCTACTCCACCCTTCCATCCATCCATCATCCATCCATATGTTCAATTATCTGTCCCACCCCACCCCTACATGTCCACTCCTACTCATCTAAGTGTCCCCCCATCCACTTACTTATTCACCTACCCACCCATGCACCTCCTATATAGAAATCTATCTCATCCATTCATTATCCATTCATTCATCAATACATCCCTCCATCCACCCATCTGCTCATCATCCATCTACTGACTCACCTGTCCATCAATTCACTATCCACCCCATCCATTGATTTCCCCCCAGAGACTCCCTATTTACCCATCCACCCACACAGCTACCTGCCATCTATCACCTTTCCATCTACTATCCATCCACCCATCTATCCATCCACCACCCTTCTGCCTATTCCTTCATCCATCTACTCCCATATTTCCATTCATCTGATCAATCATCTGATCCACCTATTACTTCCATATCCTTCCACTCATTCTTTCCACCAGCTATGAGTGTGCCAGGCTCTATGTGCCAGGCTCACAGTTGAGGCCTGGGAATACAACAGAGAGCAAACAGCAAATGTTCACTGTGATGAAGTCTCTGCCAGAGGAGGCAGTATGGCCTGGCATTCAGGGCCTGGGCTGAGAGCCAGGCTATCTCATTCTGTCTCTGAGTCTGTCACTTACTAGCCACATGACTTTGGGAGGCTGGATTCAAACCCAGGTCTGTCTGTCTCCAAGGCCCCTGCTCTTTCGACTGGATCTCATGCCTTTCAATCTAGATCTGGGAGGAGAGAGCATGGAAAGATTTTGCCACTCTCTGAAGAAATTAGAAAAGCTCAGTTTGCTCAAATAGAAACCCAGGAACCAAGACAGTGATATGAAACCATATGGTTGGCCCCAAGAGCTTACTTCCTTGACTAGCCCAGAGCCCAGTTATCTATACTTCAGGAGGAAATGAAAAAGGATTTTACATATCTTAGTAGATGTAGCTCAAGTCTACTGATGCAAATTAGCTAGTTATCTCTGCAGTGGCAGGAACATTTAATTTTCTCAGCCAACTTTATCAAATTAATTGTCAGTTTTGTGACCAGAATTCCGAGTGATGGATGTGAATGCTCTCAACGTCCTGAATTCAAGCATTAATTGTCAGAAGGAAGTCCTCTGTGATGGAGACCCTCGATTAACGAGAACAGGACACATTAAAATTCATCGTAATATGGCCTGGAGGCATTTTTCAAAGGCAAAGCACTACATAGGAGGAAAAGAAAATGGTTAGCAATCAAACTAATTTCAAACCAAGCTCTTCCACACCCCGAGGATGCAGTCAGATTAATACCAACATTGATCTACAGCCTCAAATCCTGGGTGCAGCCTGGCTTCCTGGTTCAGAGTGACCAGCTCTCCTTTGTGCTGGGTGCTTCAAAGAGGAAAACACTTCGAGTAGTCACACCTATTCACATCACTTCACTGGTTATATGCGTCCAGAGCTGTGTGGCATCTTGGAGTGGCTGTGTGGCGTGGTGGGAGAATGCAGGCTTTGGAATCATACAGAATTCAGTCAGGATCCCAGCTTTGCTGTGAGTGGCTGAGGGACCTGGTGGAACTCACCCAACTTCCTGAAGCCTTTCGTTCCTTGCCTGTAACACAGCCACACCACCTCTTTAATGAAGGTGAACAAACGCATAGTATCTACCTGCCTGTAGCAGGCACTTTATAAAGGGCAGGGATTTTTATGATGATGACTGCAGTGTGGATGTATGATGCGTGCATACTCAGTCGTGTCTGATTCTTTGACATAGAGTGGCTGAAGGTCAGGACCCAGCAACGGGTGAGACAGGCAACAGGCTCAGGTGGGGGAATCTAATCGCACAAGTCACAGCGGGATCCAGGGAGGTCTGGAAACCAGGAAAGGCTGGGCATGGAACTGGTGCCTGGAACCGGGTCTCCAGCCTGGTTGCTGGTCTCCCCTCTTCTGGGAAAGGGCCACGGTGTGCCATCTGTGACTGTGCATCAGCCAGCCGGGGGCAGGTGCACAGACAATGTGTGCTGGAAAGCTGGGCAGGTGGATGCAGGAATAAACACCCGGTCAGGTTTTTACTGCTCATCAGCCGCCTGTTTGCACAACTTGGCACACTCTGTCTCAACACACTGAGGGGGAAAGGAAGCCAGTCTAAACCGAATGTAGTAACAGGGTATCCTCGCTGGACAAGAATTCATGACCACTGGCAGAACTGGCAAGCTCACAGACCTTGTGGATGACAGTTTGCATGAGTCAAATTGGAGCTTTATCTCTTGTGGCCAAGGGAGTTGAGATAGGTTGCTGTTTTGTGTGTATATGTAAGTGTTGGTTTAAAAATTAAGGCAAAATGATGTCTGATATGGCACTTAATTGATACAGTGCTATACTGGCCTGGTAATTTTGTGTATAATAAATATTACTAGCAAATATTTGGGCAGAGCTGACTGATCATGTAGGGAGGGTGTTAAGTGCTTAGCATCTGTTCTCTCACTGGTCCATACAATAGTCTTTCATATGGGGTAGGTTTTAACACCCTCTTCCCTGGTAGCTCAGATGGTAAAGAATCTGCCTGCAATGTAGGAGACCTGGGTTTGATCCCTGNGGGATCCAGGGAGGTCTGGAAACCAGGAAAGGCTGGGCATGGAACTGGTGCCTGGAACCGGGTCTCCAGCCTGGTTGCTGGTTTCCCCTCTTCTGGGAAAGGGCCACGGTGTGCCATCTGTGACTGTGCATCAGCCAGCCGGGGGCAGGTGCACAGACAATGTGTGCTGGAAAGCTGGGCAGGTGGATGCAGGAATAAACACTCGGTCAGGTTTCTACTGCTCATCAGCCGCCTGTTTGCACAACTTGGCACGCTCTGTCTCAACACACTGAGGGGGAAAGGAAGCCAGTCTAAACCGAATGTAGTAACAGGGTATCCTCGCTGGACAAGAATTCATGACCACTGGCAGAACTGGCAAGCTCACAGACCTTGTGGATGACAGTTTGCATGAGTCAAATTGGAGCTTTATCTCTTGTGGCCAAGGGAGTTGAGATAGGTTGCTGTTTTGTGTGTATATGTAAGTGTTGGTTTAAAAATTAAGGCAAAATGATGTCTGATATGGCACTTAATTGATACAGTGCTATACTGGCCTGGTAATTTTGTGTATAATAAATATTACTAGCAAATATTTGGGCAGAGCTGACTGATCATGTAGGGAGGGTGTTAAGTGCTTAGCATCTGTTCTCTCACTGGTCCATACAATAGTCTTTCATATGGGGTAGGTTTTAACACCCTCTTCCCTGGTAGCTCAGATGGTAAAGAATCTGCCTGCAATGTAGGAGACCTGGGTTTGATCCCTAGGTTGGGAAGATCCCCTGGAGAAGGGAACGGCTACACCCACTCCAGTATTCTGGCCTGGAGAATTCCACAGACAGAGGAGCCTGGCAGGCTACAGGTCATGGGATTGCGAAAAGTTGGACACAACTGAGCAATTTTCACTTTCACCACTTTACAGATGAGGAAACTGAGGCACAAGTGTGAGGTCTGAGGTCGCAAAGCAAACATGGATCAGGATTTAAAACCAGGCAGTCTGATTCCAGAGGCTGTGCTCTTAGCTATTATGTATACTGCCTGTCCACGGTTAATAAAAACCAAAGAGTCAAACTTACTGGAAAGTTCTGGAGGGGCATGAACCAACTTGAAGAAGAGTTGTCTGTTTGGGGATAAAAGGTGGATATTGAAGGGAAGCAAGCAGTCGCCTGGTCTAATTGTTTGCACACTGCAAGAATCCCTTCTCTAGCATCCCTTGTACAGAGCCAGCCCGTCTTGCCCTCCTCCCCAGACAGTCCACTTCACCTGGGAACTGCTCAAATCCTTAGAAACTTATCTTTCGCATAGAATTGCAACTGAGAAATCTGTGGCCTGATAGCTCTTCCTGGAATTATTCAGATGATTCTAATTTTTCTCTCTCTAGGGACATACCTTCAATTCTTAGGAGCCCCCAAACTAACCACCTTCCACTGTCCTCCAGGTTTACTCCACCCCACTCTCCACCTGCTCTCCAGCCTGTGAGTCTGACTTGTAGGAATTATATCAAAAGCTCCCAAGCTCTTTGGGCTTCCAAGGCTTGACCCCTCGGGAACCCTGGCAGAAATTAGAAGGAGCAAGAGCATTAAGTCCAAGTGTGAGGTCTGAGGTCGCAAAGCAAACATGGATCAGGATTTAAAACCAGGCAGTCTGATTCCAGAGGCTGTGCTCTTAGCTATTATGTATACTGCCTGTCCACGGTTAATAAAAACCAAAGAGTCAAACTTACTGGAAAGTTCTGGAGGGGCATGAACCAACTTGAAGAAGAGTTGTCTGTTTGGGGATAAAAGGTGGATATTGAAGGGAAGCAAGCAGTCGCCTGGTCTAATTGTTTGCACACTGCAAGAATCCCTTCTCTAGCATCCCTTGCACGGAGCCAGCCCGTCTTGCCCTCCTCCCCAGACAGTCCACTTCACCTGGGAACTGCTCAAATCCTTAGAAACTTATCTTTCGCATAGAATTGCAACTGAGAAATCTGTGGCCTGATAGCTCTTCCTGGAATTATTCAGATGATTCTAATTTTTCTCTCTCTAGGGACATACCTTCAATTCTTAGGAGCCCCCAAACTAACCACCTTCCACTGTCCTCCAGGTTTACTCCACCCCACTCTCCACCTGCTCTCCAGCCTGTGAGTCTGACTTGTAGGAATTATATCAAAAGCTCCCAAGCTCTTTGGGCTTCCAAGGCTTGACCCCTCGGGAACCCTGGCAGAAATTAGAAGGAGCAAGAGCATTAAGTCCTCAGTCCCCTTCCTGTACTGGCCCCTGGGGCTGCTAGGAACCTTGGAAGGTCACTGCTCCAATCAAGGGAGCCTTCTGGATGGCCTCCCTCTCATCTCTTCAACCTCCCAGTGGGAACACCTTGCCTTCTCCAAAGCCCCAGTTTACTTACTGCACAAGTCTCTATGATGCCCTCATAGCCACACCTTTGTAGAGGGTCCTTTGTAGATAAATTATCCTTGGAGAGTGTCTCCTCTGAAATTCTGACTGATACAACATCATTTCTAGTTCCCCATGAGATGTCTCTTCCTTAAGTAAAAGCTCAGTATAACTGGCTGTTCTACTTTCAAACCTCATCACTTATTGGGAAGATCACCTTGTATGCAACACTTATCTTGCAAATTCAATAAGAGCCTTTGGCCAGAAGCATTAAAATTCTATTTTATCTCCTATTGCCTGAAGCAAAACTTATTTGAGGAAGTCTGAGGATGGAGTTAGCTGCACCTTGGGTGTGATATAACAGAAAGGAGGGGGTTATCTTACTAAGCATCCTCTCTCCCCTTTTGCAAACAGATGAGCTCTGGGGGAAATAGAAGGGATGGCAACCTCACTCTCTGAGTGATAGGGACTGCGATTTGTTGCGTGAGTTCATTCTTACGCAACACCTCCTCATTTAATGCCTACACCACCCTTCCAAAGTCAGGCAAATGACTCCTCTGTAGATGTCATGCGTGTGTGCTAAGTCACTTCAGTTGTTTCTGACTCTTTGTGACCCTGTGAAGTGTGGCCCACTGGGCTCTTCTCTCCATGGGATTCTCTAGGCAAGAATACTGGAGTGGGTTGCCATGCCCTCCCCCAGGGGATCTTCCTGACCCAGGGATCTACCCTGCGCCTCATGTGTCTCCTGCATTATAGGCAGATTCTTTACCATTGAGCCACCTCGAAGTCCTCTGTAGATGTCAATACTTACAAATCAAGGTCGTAGTGAGGATTTATTTTAGATAAAATGTAAATGTGTATAAAGCATCAAGCACAATGCATAGTATGTGATAGGCTTTCAGTATTCTAAAAAATGATAACCTATTTCACTTAACTGGCTAGCAATGAGATTTCTATATGTACAGGGAGAAAATTAGACCACCACCACCACCACCACCATTTACGCTAACACAGATCACTGGATCCTATTTATAGCTTTCAAATTTACACATAGCCTTATTTCACATAGGATTAAATAAGGCTTATAAATATTCATATAAAAATTAGCGTACCTCTTTTTGACTAGAGAAATCTGATGGAAGGAAAAATAAAGATGGGTCTTTAAATGAGTTAAATCTGAGCAGACTAATGACCATATGTGCTTCAGAGCAACATGATACAGGGTTGCATACAGTTGAGGCAATTTGTCAGGGTCGGTGTGCCTCCTTAACTCACTCCAGTATTCTTGCCTAGAGAATCCTGTGGACAGAGGAGCCTGGTGGGCTGCCATCTATGAGGCTGCNGTCTTTAAATGAGTTAAATCTGAGCAGACTAATGACCATATGTGCTTCAGAGCAACATGATACAGGGTTGCATACAGTTGAGGCAATTTGTCAGGGTCGGTGTGCCTCCTTAACTCACTCCAGTATTCTTGCCTAGAGAATCCTGTGGACAGAGGAGCCTGGTGGGCTGCCATCTATGAGGCTGCACAGAGTTGGACACGGCTGAAGCAACTTAACATGCACGCATGCATTGGAGAAGGAAATGGCAACTTAGTCCAGTATTCTTGCCTGGAAAATCCCTGGAATGGAGGAGCCTGGTGGGCTACCGTCTATGGGGTCGTACAGAGTCGGACACGACTGAAGCGACTTAGCAGCAGCAGTGTGTCTCCTCTGGCCGACTGAAAACTGGCCAAGTTTTATTTTCTGTGGCTGAGATGGATATGTCAGGATCAGTTACCCTTTTTAACCCAGCTGCAATTTCCTTTGACTGAGACCCAGCGAAAAGGACAGAGGGCCCTGATTCCTGTGTGATTTCTTAATTTTGAGTTTTCATGGAACTAGAATTTCCCTCTGGTCACTTTCATCTGGGGCTGAAATTCCTCCTGCGGTTTCAGGCCATGGAGTTGATTTCCCCCGGTCGTTTTCTTGTCCTTTGGGAAGGTGCCGCTTTGCTTCCCATTTCTGAGTTCCCAGAAAGCCTAGCCGTCACTAACTCAGTCGCCTGGCCGCTCTCTCCACTCTCCCTCAGACACATCACTGCAGTTATGCTTTTATCAGTTTCTCTGACCGTGAAACAGGCAGGAAGACACCTACGGATAGACCTGAGATGAGGACTGGGTGAGAAAGTGGCTGCAGGGTCCCCGTCCCCACCCTGAGCTCAACACACAGCAGCTGCCCTCAACTGTCAGCTGCTGCTCCCTCTCACCTGCTCCTGTAAAGTCGAGGTTTGCACCACAGTCAGAATCTCAGACTGGAGAGAATGTCAGTGCACTGGCCTTGATCTCAGAGGCTGGATTCTCAGAGTCGGCCTCTTCCTAGCACAGAAGTTAGAAGAAAGGTGCCCGAGGAAAGGTTTTCCCCATTTTATAGAAGCATCTGGGAAAAGTGGCTCTAATTCTGTCCTTTCTTTCCTGTGGGTTGTTGAAGAGCTGAGAAGGACGTCAAGGTTTTCTGTGAGTGACACAGACCTTGGGCAAGTCATGGAGTCACTGATGCACAGCCCAGCCTTTATTGACAAACTTATGGAGCCTGAGGCTCGGAGAAGCTGGAACACCCCATCCCCCAAGGCTGGCCACCGAGCGAAGCACAGCCAGGACCTGCAATGTCCACTCCATTCCCAAGCCTGAGATGAGTTATCCTCATACCTCCTTGCTACCTGTTCCCAGTGGCTCCAGGCCACAATGGAAGGTCCCTATCTATCTGCTGGGAACCTCCAAGGAGGCCACATGGGCAGATGAACCCAGCAAACTTTGGATACACCGTGATTCATATTAATTTGTATCATATGGGCCACCAGATGCGAAGAGTCGACTCACTGGAAAAGACTCTGATCTGGGAAAGATTTAAGGCAGGAGAAGGAGGAGACAGAGGATGAGATGGTTGGATAGCATCATTGACTCAAAGGACACGAGTTTGAACAAACTACAGGAGATAGTGAAAGACGGAAGCCTGGCATGCTGCAGTCCATGGGGTCACAAAGAGCTGGACATGACTGAAGGAATAACGCTTCCACTACACCTCGGGCTCTGGAGCTAGACTGCCTCCTTATACTCCCCTCCCTCCCTGCTATCTCTTGGCCATGTGCCCTCCACCTGCTTTATGCCTACCCTTCTCCAGCTGCAAAATGAGGGAATAAAGTAGCTGGCTTACAGGATGGATCTGCAGACTAAATGTCATACAGCAAGTGCCCTATAAAAATGAAGCCTAAGAACATCAGCTCCCTGCAATTCAGGGGCGCACAGGATGCACTGGAGAGAAGAACCTGAAAGACACCACTNAGCTGGCTTACAGGATGGATCTGCAGACTAAATGTCATACAGCAAGTGCCCTATAAAAATGAAGCCTAATAACATCAGCTCCCTGCAATTCAGGGGCACACAGGATGCACTGGAGAGAAGAACCTGAAAGACACCATTGCAGAACCCCAAAGACACCACCTTCCTTCATCTCACAGAGCTTGTCCTACCAGACAGTGAGCCCCATGAGAACAGGGACTTTGCTCCCGTTCTATCCCCAGTACCCCCACTCAATGGGGGTGTGGAATAAGCATCTGCTGGACAACTGGATGAAAGCATAAGTAGCCAAAAAGACACCACCTTCCTTCATCTCACAGAGCTTGTCCCACCAGACAGTGAGCCCCATGAGAACAGGGACTTTGCTCCCGTTCTATCCCCAGTACCCCCACTCAATGGGGGTGTGGAATAAGCATCTGCTGGACAACTGGATGAAAGCATAAGTAGCCGAAAGAGCCCAGAATCCAGTGGATGGAAGATTAGATTTCAGGTCCTTCATGTTCCAGTTAAGAGCTGCAAGAGCTCAGGAGGAATAAGGAGGAGGAGGAGAAGGAGAAGTATCCTAGAAAATGTGATGGGTAAGGATTTGAGCAATGGTTCTCAAGCGGGGGTGACGCCTCCCAGGTAAAGTTTGGAGCCATTTTTGGTGTCATAGCTATGGAGGTGCTATGGATATCTAGTGAGTAAAAGGTCAGAGATTCTGCTAAACATCTTACAATGTATAGAACTGTCCCCACATCAAAGAATTGATGTCAAGAGTCATAAAATGTCAATAGAGCTGAGGTTGAGAAGCCCTGGATTAAGGAAACATGATCTAAACCCTATAAAATCACATAAAGTCATTGTTAATAGTATTACTAAATATAGCACGTGCAATATTTGATTATTAAAGTGTAACGTTTTCAAGGGCTCCAAAGGTAGCTTTAGTACGATTTTAAATGTTTAAGTCCTTTACAAGATGAAGCAGATAGAAAATTCCTTTCTCATCAGGGGCTTCTTATACTGCAAAGCTTTGTCAACTGCTATTGAAAAGACCTTTTGGAAAAATCACCCCTGCTCTGATCTTTGGCTAAAATTGGAAGACAAGCCCCCTGGTGCATTTCTCAAACTAATGGAAGCTCAGCTCCCCAGGTCCTTGGAAGCCTGGACCAGTCCCTGGAACCAGATGCTCCACCTCGCTCAGTGGCCTTTTGCCAGCTGAGACCATGATCCATTAATAACTGCATTTCCAGAAAATTAGGCAGTGCTAATTTTAATTTTGTTCTCCGTTTAGAAAGTGAGGTCCAGAGAAGTCAGACCTAGGGCATCTCCTCCATGTTTGCACAGTGGTCCAAGCAAGTCTGTGTCCCAATCTGTACCCTTTAGGCTTCAAGCATCCTGCGGTCATGGGTCCTGCTACATCCACTTCTGTGTCCCCAGGTACCAGTTCAGGATTATGATGCATCTTTCAAAGGGCCAATGAGAATCTTCCATGGGAGCTGAAGCACTGGATGCCCGGCTCATGTCCCCTTAAAGCCTAGGACAGTAGTCCCATGACGCAGGGGGACCTTTGCTCTGCCCAAGAGCTTCTGCTGGCTGAGGAAGCACACCTGGGCCATGCAAGAGGCAGGTAGCTGCGCAGGGTGTTTCTGTCTTTAGCAGCATCCTTCAACACGCGAGGGCTCCGAGTTGCAGGTGAATGATTCAAGGCAAAGAAGGAAGAGGACTGGAGGGTCTGCCATGTGTATGCATCACTGACATCATGGGCCCATTCAGTTCCTCCTGTCCTTCCACTAGCCCTACCTAGGACTGTGCTGTGCAATAAATCTCTTCTCCATTGTCAGTGGATTGGTAAAGAATGTGTGCATGCGTGCTCATTTGTGCCCCACTCTTTGTGACTCCATGGACTGTAGCCCAGCAGGCTCCTCTGTCCATATAATTGTCAGGCAAGAATACTGGAGTGGGTTGCCATATCCTCCTCCAGGGGATCATCTTCCCTACACAAGGATCGAACCCTCGTCTCCTGCATTGGCAGGCAGATTCTTTACTATTGCGCCACCTGAGCAGCCCCTTTGTAATGAATAGATATTGTTTAATGATTATAGATATTATTTAGCTTCCCAGATGGTGCTAGCGGTAAAGAACCCACCTGCCTTTGCAGAAGATCTAAGAGACGCAGGTTCAATCCCTGAGTGGGGAAGATTCCCTGGAGGAAGAAATGGAAAGCCTCTCCAGTACTCTTGCCTGAAGCCTACAGTCCATAGGGTTGCACAGAGTTGGACAAGACTGAAGCAATTTAGCACACAGCACAGTGAACATTAGGTCCAAGTAGCATCTCTGCTCTGTTAGTCTCCAAATAAGAACAAAGACCTTGGCTGACATATTTTTGGCACCTACCCATCATAAATCATACAGGGTCTTGACTTGGGAATGCAGTTTCTGTCTCCAAGCACTTCCCTCCATAACTGAGCTTAACTATAAAACTCCCGATGGTCCCTTAGAAGTAGGGAGTGCAGCTGGGGGCATTGCCATATGCCTGATCCAAGTCGTTCATAAGTTACCCATAAGAACTTCATAATTCTGCTTTATAGAGCTAGCTGCCTGCCTCACTTTTCAGTCTCAACATACAGTGCCAGTTCGTTGGGCATTTTTCATTCCCTCTGTTCGTGGAGACATTTTTAGATGGGATTCTTTTGGGCTTCCCAGGTGGCTCAGTGGTAAAGAATCTGCCTGCCAATGCAGGAGACACAGAAGACCCGGGTTTGATCTCTGGGTTGGGAAGATCCCCTGGAGGAGGAAATGGCAACCCACTCCAGTATTCTTGCTTGGAGAATTCCACGGACAGAGGAGACAGGTAGGCTGCAGTTTACGAGGTGGCAAAGATCTGGACAAAAGTGAGCATCCACAAACACCCGTGACTCAGCCAAGAACTAACTGGAGGATGCACAGTTTGGGTGCATGGGTCTCTAGGAGAAATTCTCAAACCCTGAGGCGTCAGAATGACTGGAAAGATGTAAAATGTAGAGTCACAGGCCCATTCTCTCTACTTCGGATTCAGAAGGATGCTGTACTTGTTTCCTGCTGCTGCTGCTGCTAAGTCGCTTCAGTTGTGTCCGACTCTGTGCGACCCCACAGACGGCAGCCCACCAGGCTCCCCCGTCCCTGGGATTCTCCAGGCAAGAACACTGGAGTTGGTTGCCATTTCCTTCTCCAATGCATGAAAGTGAAAAGTGAAAG